>JADRCD010219505.1:0-29700 GCA_019843815.1 Montemys delectorum
TAGGGATGCATTGTTACTATGGGCAATGGTATTATTACCAAAGATATTAAGCATTGTAAACAACTCATTGCAAAGAGATAATGAAGATGCTGTATAAGTTTTCAGTGTCATTACTAATGTTTTGGAACTTGCAGTCAGTTTGTAACTAACTATCCTTTAGGAGCTACCTTTCTGCAGACACAGAAGACTGAGTAGAGATGCTGATTGAATCCACTGCATCTCTACGAGCAGACACATCTCGCTGGGCTATTGCAGTGAAGGCACTCGGGTCCATGCAGGTACCTTTGCTAGTATGGGAATACTCATCCTCTTATATTTTCTGCCATTTTTCTCATTGGCTTCATCATTTTTATGTACTTTTTTTTTCACATTACTGGTGTTCTTTTATTTATTTTGTTTTAGTCATAGTTTTTCCTCACTATTCAACATAAATTCTCTCGGAATCCCAAATAATTTAGGACACATGCAACACTACATGAGTGACCAGATGACATAGTTAATAACAAAACAAACAATTAGAAGCTTAACTATCCTATTGTTCCCGAGCACCTTGGAGAATTGGTTCCCATGGAAGGTGAGGAATTATGATACTGAGAAACAGAATAAATTCTACCAAATAGAGGGCAGAACGCTGAATATATGAAGGCTATGAAACTATTGATTCAATTAATCTCATTTGGGCTCTCCTCAGCAACTTCGAAACCCTAGAGAGCTTTCTTGTAGAACTGTTGATTTAACAGAACACAAACTGTCCAGGGAACATTTCACATGTGAAATAATGTCTTTGTTCTTTTTCAAATGTATTTAAGTTCCACCTCATTTCCATCTACTATGTAAGCATGCAGGCAAAGCCTCTTGGAAAAAAAAAGACATTACTGACTTATTTTAGAGAGGGTATAAGAGTTGAAGAAGGAAGAGCAGTTCGTTTTAAAATGTAGTTTTGCTAAGTGTACCTAATTGCTAATGGGTCATACTTCTCTCTGCCTTCTAAACCTGCTGACCTTGCACTGGACCATCACTACATTTCTCTAAGCAGATGAGCAGGCTTATTTAGCATCTAGAAATAACACCCAGTTGTGCTTTTCCTTTATTCTTCACTTAGCATTGTGTACACCTAAGCAGGTGGACAATTAATGAACTTCAGGCATGATAGCACACATCTACAAAACCAGCACACCAGTGCCCTCCAGAAGGATCTGGAGTTTGAAGACAGCCAACTAAATTCTAAATAAATGCAAGGAGGCTGACCAAAAACATTGAGCATAAATTTACCTTCTTCATAGGTTGAAAATTAACAATGATATTCAATATAACTAAGATTTTTAAAAGCACGTTCTTTTATCATTTGGAAAGGCCTTAATATTGGTTTGAATTATCAGAGACCGAAACTTAACACGATTGATTAAGAAGACATGAATAAACAAACATACAAATCAATATTTTTACTTAGAAGAAATTCTAAAACCTGTGGAAATTTGACTGAGGTAGAAGAAAGCAGAGCTAGAGAACTTTACTTGTCTAGGTCCTTGATGTATATGGAAAACATTTAAATATTATATATTTACCAAGTAAAGAAAAATAGGCCATATTTTATATTAGAATTGGTTTCCAAAATGTTTAATGCTTGGAACACAATAGGCTGTGACTACAACTTATTCAATTAAATTGCATTATTTAATATATAATTTGATGACTTTAAAATGTAAAATCAGTATCCAGTATGAGGAGCTTAATGTTATGCTATTATCACTTTATACTAAATTAATTTTTAAATGCATTGAACATTATTGATCAAAGAACATGGTATCATAATCACTAAATTTTATACAACACTATATTTGATTTGTATAAATACATTTTGCAAATAGTTCCTTTTTCATGTTTATTTTAATGTAGAAATAATTTCTTTAAAGATCATTAAATTTTTAGATATATTTTTATGATTTGAATAATAACTCATATCTAAGCCATCTAATCTTTGGTTTTTCTTTCTTTTTTTTTTGTTTTCCCATGGGTAAATTTTCTTTTTATGAGGATCATTTACATCACAGGAAAATGTCAGGACTACAGAATCTGAAGTTCTTGCATCTTTATTTGGATATTGCAGTAAAACAGGCAAAATTTCCTCTCAAATTCTCTTTATGCATGTGTAGAAAGTTATACTCACCTCACCTTCTCAAAGGCTAATTGAGCAAAAAGCTCAAGAAGAAAGTAGGTAACCTTCTATTACAACATGGTATTAATTACTCTTATAGGCTTACAGACACATAAGAGTCACAATGGCACAGTGGAGACATGGTAGATGGAGTCTGAGACCTGAGAGCGCACATTTTGAACTATGAGCAGGAGCCAGAGAGAATACACTGAAAATATCCTGGAGCTTGAACCTGTCATCTGAGATTCAAGGACTGAGGAGCGAAGTACTTGGTTCTGCACAGCCACATCTCTTAAACCAAGTGTTCAAATGTTCGAGATTATAAGGAACATGACATTCAAATGACCACAAAACTAGAAGTAAATGTCTTCAGACACATTATCACTAGGAAGGAGAAAATTCAAGAACAATGTCACCTGCTTTTGACTTTTTAAATTAATAAGAACTATATCAAGGTTCACCATTTGCAGTATGCACAGCATGTAGCTAAGGGCAGAATTCCCCTTTATAAAACTTTCGTTTGTCCTTGATTTTCTGGATTGCATTATGACATCCAGATGCTGAGCTGAGAAAATTTTCTTTCCAGCAATAGCATCTGGCTCCTTGGCAGCCTCTGCCTGCCCTTGTGTTGGCTGCCTCACAGTTGTCTTCAGGCTGTGAAGTAGTTAGGGTGCTGATGTGATATCTTACTCACTTGGACGCCATCCCTCTTAGCTTTCTAATGTTATTCCCTCATGGGACGTGTCTCACATTGACAATTTCCTGCAAATAAAAATTATCAGAAAAAAATGGATATGTGATTTAAACATTCAACATAAAAACATTGAAATGATTTTTTATTAGATATTTTCTTTATTTACATGTCAATTTCCCCTTTCCCAGTTTCCCCTCCAAAAAACAAACAAACAAACAAAAACAACAAGAACAAACTTCTGTTGCCTCCCCCATCCCCATGCCTGCCACCCCACCCTCTCCCACTTATTGGCCCTGGCACTCCCCTACACTGGGGCACAAAACCTTCACAGGGCCGAGGGACCTCTTCTCCTATTGATGATCGACTTTGCAATCCTCTACTATACACATGTTGCCGAAACAATCAGTCCCACCCTGTATAGTCCTTGGTTGGCGGTTGGGTCCCTGGGAGCTCTGAGGGTACTAGTTAGTTCATATTGTTGTTCGTCCTAAGGGGCTGCAAACCGTTTTAACTACCTAAGATGTGGCAGCATGATGACGAATTAAACCTAATTCACATTTGCTTATTAGCATTACAACCTCTTATTTACCATATTACTTTCCCTTCTTCATTTCAAAATACATCTAATTATAACTACATATAGCTTTAACTTTTAAAAATAAAGTTAATGATAGATATGATGATGATAATATAAAATAGTTGATAAATATATTAAATTCATTACCTTATGTTTATGAATACTTCCATAAGCTAGGGCTATATTTAATGTTATCTACTCTTCATAAAACTTTATCACTTTGCTCACATTCCTCATTAAAACATTAGAAACAATTTTAAAAGATTTCCAGTACCCAATCAAGAGAATATTCAGAAAAAAGACTGCCATTATCAAGCAAAACATTCTAAAGCTGGCCCTAGAGATGAGATGACATTCCTATATGGCAATTTGGCTGCACACAGTTGACAGAACCCTTGTTTCCTGATCTCCTTGACATCTTCTCTTGATGTCACAGAATCATGAGATCCTGGGCTTCAGTATAAGCCTCTCTCTCTTGAACTCCTAGCCCACTGAGACACCACTGGGTGTCTCACACTCCAATCTTGTTTGAATTACTCTAAAAGACATTTCACTACTCTTGAGTACCATCTCCACTCATGAGATTACTAGATAGCAGGTTGCCTTGTAAAAATCCTATTCTTGAAGTTTTATAATGGAATATTATTAAAAATAATATCATTAGATAGCCCTAAGCACTGTCCAAATCCTGATCTTTCTTCTGATGTCTTCACACTCACAATTCATTACCAATCTAGGGAAGACGTTTCCAAGTAGAGATGATTAAGATTCCTGTTCTCCAATGAACATTTGCTGACTCAAGTCCTCTTTTCTTTTAAAATTACTGTTAGCTTTGTGTAAATTGAATGTATTAGCATGGTTTTAAGTGTTGCGAATATTTTTGCCAGTTGTCATTCGTGTTTACTTCTTTACAATTTATGACAATTCGTGAAAGCAAGGTTGTGAATGTTGCTCAAAATTAAGTAGATATCTAAGGCTATTATTCATCATAGTCTTTCCAAGAAACAGGAAACTCAATTACTTTAATATTTGCAAAGAAACTGTTAATTTAGCTTACTTTGAGGAAATAAAATAAAGGGCTCAGTAAAACTCCTTTAATCTGGAATATGGTGGCATAAATAATATTAAATATCCTCAGATATTTTAAATGTGTTACAGGAAATTTTCTGCTTCTTTCTTCCTGGACATTTCAGGAAAATAATTGTTGCTGGTAACATGGGTATGCATTAGGTCTCTTCTAGAGAATAAGCTCATACATGCATAATTAAATAAAAAGTAAAGTGTAACTTAAAACTGAAATCGTGGAGAGAATAGTTATATTTGTGTTAACAATGGAAGCCATTCACAAAATACACCAGCTAGAAGTGGAATCCTGTCCTTTTCTACCTTGTCTTAACTATGGAAACTCAGAAAAACTTAAAAAGTATATTTTATCATTCATTATGAATAATCAATAGTTTGAAAACATATTGATATTTTAGAAAGCCTTAAATGCTGATGGATTAATGTGTTAATGGAGATGGAACATTTATGAGCTAATCACTATGTAATGCCCCTTGTGTACCAAGCTCTCGTCCTACAGTAAGGGTTAAGAAGGATTGGACTGCAAGGGAAGGTTGCATGAGGATAGACATACAATGGCAACTCTTTTTGTTCATTTAAAAATAGGAATCCTAATCGTCTCTACGCGGGAACTTCTTCCTTGGGTGTGTAATGAATTGTGAGTGTGAAGACATCAGAAGAATCATCAGGATTTGGACAGTGGTTAGGGAATATCTAGTGGTAGCATTTTTAATAATATTCTATCATAAAACTTCAAGAATAGGATTTTTACAAGTCAATCTGCTATCTAGTAATCTCGTAAGTAGAGATGGTACTCAGGAGTAATGAAAAGGCTTTTTGTTTTATGCCACAAATGATCCATAAACATATGTAAAAATCTACTTACATAGGATACAAATATATACAAATTTATACATATATACCTTGTATTATTGTAGTACTATAATAGGACTGGTAAAGGTAAATCCTAGAAGACTTTAAAGAATGCATATATATATATATATGCATTCTTTATTGAATATATATATACTCAATATATACATATATATTTATGTATCTATTAATCTGATCATAATATTTGAAAATGTGAACCTGTAAACTTTAGCAGAAATGAAAATGGATTTGAAAAATAAATCTCTGAAACTGTTAAAAAAAAGTGTGTGGACATATCCCAAGATGCATCACGCGACCCCGTCTTCTACTACTGCGCAAGAGCGGAACCGCCTTTGCTTTCCGGCTAGTATTTAGGTGTGCGTTATTCACGGCTTGCTGAGTTCCGAGATTTCTGTGATGCTGTTTTGAGTCCGTGCTTGTACAGGCACAGCAGCTTTACAGAAAAGATGAGCGAGGAATCCAATGATGACAAGAAGCCAACGACTAAGTTTGAACTAGATCGAGAAACAGAGCTTCGATTTGAAGTGGAGGCATCTCAGTCAGTTCAGTTGGAGTTGTTGGCTAGCATGGCGGAGATCTTTGGCACAGAGCTGACCAGAAACAAGAAATTCACCTTTGATGCTGGTGCCAAGGTGGCTGTTTTCACTTGGCATGGCTGATCTGTGCAGTTGAGTGGCCGGACTGAGGTGGCTTATGTCTCTAAGGACACCCCTATGTTGCTTTACCTCAACACTCATACAGCCTTGGAGCAGATGCGGAGGCAGGCAGAGAAGGAAGAAGAGAGAGGTCCCCGAGTGATGGTAGTAGGCCCTACTGATGTGGGCAAGTCCACAGTGTGTCGATTGCTGCTCAACTATGCAGTGCGTTTGGGCCGCCGTCCGACTTACGTGGAGTTGGATGTAGGCCAGGACTCTGTGTCCATCCCTGGTACCTGTACATTGAGCGTTCAGCAGATGTGGAAGAAGGTTTCTCCATCCAGGCCCCTCTTGTGTATCATTTTGGCTCCACCACGCCTGGCACCAACATCAAGCTCTATAATAAGATTACATCTCGTTTGGCAGATGTGTTCAACCAAAGGTGTGAAGTGAATAGAAGGGCTTCTGTGAGTGGCTGTGTCATCAACACCTGTGGCTGGGTCAAGGGCTATGGTTACCAGGCCCTGGTGCATGCAGCCTCAGCCTTTGAGGTGGATGTGGTTGTGGTTCTGGATCAAGAACTACTGTACAATGAATTGAAAAGGGACCTGCCTCATTTTGTTCGAACTGTCTTGCTCCCAAAATCAGGGGGTGTGGTAGAACGCTCCAAGGACTTCCGACGGGAATGTAGAGATGACCGTATTCGTGAGTATTTCTATGGATTCCGAGGCTGTTTCTATCCCCATGCCTTCAACGTCAAATTTTCCGATGTGAAAATCTACAAAGTTGGAGCACCCACCATTCCAGACTCCTGTTTACCTCTGGGTATGTCTCAGGAAGACAACCAGCTCAAGTTAGTACCTGTCACCCCTGGTAGAGATATGGTGCACCATCTCCTGAGTGTCAGCACTGCTGAGGGCACAGAAGAGAACCTTTCTGAGACAAGTGTGGCTGGATTCATTGTGGTGACCAGTGTAGATGTGGAACACCAGGTGTTTACTGTCCTGTCTCCAGCCCCCCGCCCATTGCCTAAGAACTTTCTTCTCATCATGGATATCCGGTTCATGGATCTCAAGTAGTAATTAGCAAGAAACCTCACTTTCTGGGCCATAAAGTTCTGGCCATCACCAAAGGCAGATGGAACGAGCGGGAACGAACGGGAATGAACGAACTATAGCAATCTTATCAAGGCAGCTGACAAGGGCCATCTAGCAGAGAGCACATTCTCTACCTCTTGAAATGGTGGTAGTAGGCAGACTCCTGGCTATTTGGTTCATTTACTCTGAACCAAAAGGAGACAGCTCAAAAAGAAAATCTGTATATTTTTTTAAGATTGCCTAAGGCACCATTTTAAAGATTCCAAGACTCTAGAGAATTCCATGTCTTCCACTGTGCTACCATGTGGGTTTTCCTGTTACCACTTTCTAGTATCTCTATATAATATTTGCTATATCAACCAAGATGAAAGTGAGAAAAAGTTCAAACTTGAAAACAATTATTTTAATAAATATTATTGTCATAGAAAAAAAAGTGTGTGTGTGTGTGTGTGTGTGTGTGTGTGCATGCCTACAGTGGAAAAAATCTAATGTCTTTTAGTTGACTTACTTTGGGGATTAAAAAGTTAAGGTGGCAGTCAATACCCTTTCACACACAGACATAGGAATATAGAAATATTTTTGTTGAAGAAATTACAGTAACCTGTCATGATTGAGGTCTACATGCTGTATCCAAACAAATATTTTGTCACCAATTTTGCCAGTCTTTTTTATCAGGATATCAAAAATTAGGGGATGAAATCAATGTTTAAAAGTAATGATTGGTTTATTTGTTAGGTGAACATATTTGCTAGTGATGCATTTGCAAGTTTATTCTTATATGTTTTTTCTAGTATCTTATTATTTGAAACATTTGATCTATTTTGAAAAGGTGTGCTGTAATAAATCTTTTAAAAGACATTTGACTAGAAAACGCAGGGCCAAAATTAGAGTATTTTCTTTAAAGGAACGTCTTCTGCTGGGAATGTCAAAAGGCTCCCTCATTGTGTTTGTTTCATTAGTGGCATATGACTTGTAAAGTGGAATATTTTGCACACTCCTTCAACTTACAGAGCTGCTACTTGGTGTGACTTAATTGAACCCTGATTTAGTTGCATGAACTTTCATGAAAGAGCGTTGGTGTTGAAGAAGAACCACTTCTTCACACATTCCATAGACAAAACCATGAATAGTTACAAAACTAACTTCAACATGTCAGATTTTTAAAAGTACGCTTGAGTAAGATGATCTTTGTGTGCTCTATCAAAGCCTAAAAATACTTCCAAATTGTGATCTTTCAAAAATTTCTTTGAATTGATTGCTGTCTTTTTTTTTCTAATTGGCAAAGTTTCTTTAAATAATTAAATATTTAGTGCAAATTTTGGCTTTCTGAGAAGAAATACAAAGAACAATGCAAACAGTTTGTCGATTAGTTAAAGCCATAGGACATACATGTAATCTAAAAGCTGTACAGTTTCCATGGGCAGTTGTATAATCCCCAAAAATAATTAAAAGTAATTATCATGATATCATCATAAAGATGTTAATAACAAACAGCAAATCACATCAATCTCTGTAATGATATGTACGTGTGATCCCTATTAAAAATTTATGTGCCTTCATCTGATTATGCTCAGGATGAAAACCGTTTTCATGCTACTGGAAGAAAATACCTACTAAGCTAAAATTGTTCTTTCTAGATAAAATAGAAAAATGTACAGTAGCCCATGACGGACAAGCTAGATCTTATATCCAACATACTTCACCATTTAGGTGAGGATGAAGGAAACAGATTCAGCTGTTAAACAGAGACAGATGGTGGAAGTTACCTGCTGACCAAACAGGATCAGCAGGGTGGAATCAGGGTGGGTCAGCTCATCTGGAATGGATGCTCACAATTGTCGTTACACACATCAATTGGTTCTGATACCACTGTTTGTCATGCCGTGCCTAGGGGCCGTATGGCTTTCCTTGAAACATTTACCACGGAACTGCTAAAACATAATTTTGGTCTCACATTCCAAAGTGAGTTGTTAAATCCCCACAATAAAAAAATTAATGTCGCCAGCATTATATTATTTAAATTAAGCAGGCTTCCCGCCTTTAAAGACGCAGGAGCCTTGTTTGATATGTTTCCAATTTGCCTGCTAATTTATAAAAGTAAAATGATACTGTATTATTGTTGTAAAGTTAATCAAGGCTTTAATGGGACAGTTATGTTACTATCAAGGAATTTTTTATTATTTTTTCTTACTGTAATATATATGTTCAGTGAGCTGATTATGCAGTGTGACACTGATTTTACTAATTACAAAGTTATTACTGTATCTCTAATGGGATGAAATTTGATCTTCCTAACTTGCAAATTTAAACATGGAGATCTGATTCTCAGAGAAAATTAGTAAACAAATATTATATATATATATATCCTCATGAAACCAATTACATAATTTACATATTTACATCAATATACCATCTTCCTAGTTTGTTGAGTGAAGCAACTTTATTTTGTAAATACAATTATTTCAAATGACTTACAAGACAGTGACTGCAAACATGAAAATGCCTATTTTAAAGTATATGTTTTGTGTAAAAAAGGTCTACTTGGGGAGATGGTGGGGTGGCAGACATGGGGGGGCAACAGGGGTTTATTCTTGTTTTTGTTTGTTTGTTTGTTTGTTTTTTTGGAGGGGAAACTGGGAAAGGAGAAATTTACATGTAAATAAAGAAAATATCTAATTAAAAAAAAAAGAAGTGGGAACCCATCTCTTCGGGGAAAAAAAAAAAAAAAGAAACTTCTAAGAAATACACACACCTGGTTTGAGGCCTCTGGCTTCTGCGGCACTCTCAGGACTGGACGGTTACCAAGACTGTCTTGGCTATCCTGTTGTTGCTCTGGATCATGGAGATCCTCTAGCTTTAGTTCTGCAGGACAGCCCCCTTCGCATGCTTTGGCAGTTCATAGAAAAGGTAGATGTTGGGGTGGGCCAACTCAAAGCCCTGGATCTGGACATGGGTGGTAATTGAGTTGGTTAGACTTCCAGCTCTCCATCACCCACACCACCAGAGCAAACTCTCTGGAACTAACTCAGTTAGCTCACCCAACCCAAGGTAGCCACCAGCAAGGAGCAGGACCTGCTCTCCTGGTCTTATGCCCTCAAGACCTGCTCACCAGCACCCGTGCAGCAAGAGCCAGCGCCACTGTGTTACCCCGTTGAGGTGTAGGGTCAATCTCCAGAGTCCTACAGCTGGTGAGGGGCTGGGACAGCTCTCCTCATCTCACATCCTAGGGGCTGGCTCACCTGCACCTTCGCCATCAGGGTCGGTTTTAATGTACAGCCCAGGTAAGGGGCAGGATCTGATTCCTGCAGGTGCCAAGGAGCAGGGCTAGGCCCAGCTCTCCTGACTGCCACAGGTGGAAAGGAGGAAGGGCTGAGGGGAACCAGGTCTTCCCCGTGTTGATGCCCTCTTGGCTCGATCACACATTCCTCTGACACCAGGGCTATCTCTACTGTGCTGCCCAGATGAGGTGCAGGACTTTCTTGAGTGTGACAGAAAGTGAGAGGTGGAGCCAGCTCTCCAGATTGCAGTAGCCAGTGACCAACCCATTATTTTTAAAAGAACAATTCAATTACCAGTAAATGAAAATGGTACTTGAAAAATTAAAAAAAAAACACATGGTATGCTGAATATTTTATTAAAAACCCATTCTTAAACCTACTATACGTATTTACGTGGAGAAATGTGGATACATTAGACTGTGTTCTGTATTTGTTTGTAGTCTCTCTCTGGACACTATGATCCTTCAATTATTGTTAATACTGACTTAATTATATTTATACAAATTGTATTATATTATATTCATGATTATTCAAACATAAATGCACAAAACTAGCTCATCAAAAAAGGGCTGACGATGATTCTTTCTCTCAAAACAGAACTAGTTTCTAGACACTCATAAACTAGGTATACGATGTTGCTGGCAATCTTTAAGCTTTAGGAGCCAGATTGGAACTACTGACCACCCCACCCAATGGACCAAGTTGGTACTAGTTGCCACTCCCACCAAGTTACCCTTGAGAGAAACAACTTTTGTGGGACTGGTCCATCCAACTGTTGGGGCATTATTCTGACCCAAGGACCAAGGACCTGCCAGCTTCTCAGCTTCCCTGGTTTGATTAAATTGTTGATACTTTTTCCAAGCAGATATATTGATCCTCTTAGTCTGTAATTCTATGGAATCCTAACTAAAACAGTTATAGATACACAAGACAATTTTATCATGTGACAAGATGCAATATACAAATGTGTTCTATGTTACATAAATATTTGAACACTGTTAATTTTATAATTTGAAGAGATTGTCAAAGTGGTTGTAATGTAATTAAAATGTTCATAACTTTCAATCCATTAATTATGGCTTGCTAGTCATGTGATGTACCTAAAAACTGTATAATTTATATATTAAAAACTTATGAGTTCTCTTAATAAATTATAAAATTATCAATCATGACTAATATTTATCAATGAACAAATTATATGTATATAATAATATAAAGTTTAATAATATGATGTTTCATAAAAATAAATTAAGCTACATCTAGATAAATGATTCAAATAAAAGTTTCATGTTAATAAACCAGTGAGACACTTGTAGTTTTCAGGCTTTTTGTCTGATTAGAGAAATGTCATTTTGTGAATATGAATAAATCATTTTTAAAATTCTGCCATTAGTGTTTCTCACTGAAGCAGAATCAATAGGATACATATACAATCAAAAAATGTCAAGAGTATGTGTACACACATAGTGTGTGAATTTTCTTAGAGAGATCTGAATAAAAGGGGCCTTCACCTCAGACAAGGCATCTGGGACAGAAGAAAAAAAAGTTCCTTCCAAAGTCAACGTAATGAAGCCATGAGTCCACTGTGAGTACTTACAGGAGTCTACACCAAAGGCAATTATACCATTGCAGAATTCTATGTCTTCATGCAATTCTAACTTAGTCACAATGGTTTAAAATGACATGAACAGTAGTAAGCCATCCATATCCTGAAACAAAAAAAAGTCAGAAATGGCCTAATCAAGAGTGGCAAACTTCAGGAAGATCTAAGTTAAGAGCAGATTTGTGAGACTGTCAAGACTGGATCATGAGAGGGCAACCTGACTGGAAAATAAGCACATTTAAAGAGAGTGTAAGAAATGAGATAATAGTGTGAAAACATTGCCAAATCTCACAACAATCCATTTTCGTGAAGTGGGATATAATGATGCTAAACATTCACAGTGTTCACAATGAGGCATGTAATTCTGAAAAGCAAATTCAGACGAATTCAGGTACTGGGGGTCAGAAAGCTGATTCCTCAGAGAAAGCGAAAAATAGGTTCAGACTAAATGGACTAGTGATGTAGGGAAGCACCCATCCAAAGCTTGAATATGGGGACAGAATTGGCCCAAAAGAATTATGTAACTCAAAAAAGGCTCCCAAGCCATAAGCAAGATTCCTAAACAGATACTAATTTTCAGTCATTTCAATACTGTTGCTGTGAAAAACAAAGATCACTGAGGCAGAAATCAATGACATGGTGATGCATTTCATTCTTTTACTATGGACTGTGATTAAATCTGATGATAAAACTTAACTTGGTTCTGAGATAATCCCTTCCTTTTTACCATATCTTATGAGGCGTTTTTAACGTCTGAACACCCACACTTAGTCTATTAGAGATTGTCCTAAGTACCATTTTCTGTTTTTCTCATTCTAGCAAGCAATGTTGGCACTGTGCCATTTTCCCAAAGATGTTATTTTAATGGACATTACACTGGTGAATTTGGCAACAACAACACACACAGCAGATCTGGGAGGAAATGCGGCTGTTTCTATTGCAACTTTTGGCAGAGATACAGACCTTAGATTTACTAGCCCCGAATGCCTCATCTGAATTGATTTTATTATTTTCTACAACACACAAAGATGCTTTTTGTGTCCATAGGCCAAACTTTAACTCATGATCACCATTATCCCAAAGGTCTTTCTACTTTAGATTTTCTGGCCCTTAATGCTACTGCAAACACTTTAATACAATCATATAAAAAGAAAGTAAGTCACTACAAATGTTTGCCTTTCCTTGTTTCTACTCCAATGTATGCTTTAGGGATATTTTTGATGCCAAATTCAGGGCCTTTGGAGTGGATCCCCAAAGACTTCTGAGCTTTCTAGTCTATCTCTGTGAATAAATGAGACAGTTAGAGTTGGCAAGACTAGTTCCTCGACTTTGAAGCCTCAGGGAATGAGAATACTTGTCTCTTTCTGGTATCATCCTTTGAAGCGCTTCCTTCTCTGTCTTTGGTTGTTGTTTAAATATTGAAGCCCCGGGATCAGAAGATGTGAATTTGACTTCTTATTCAACGACAATTTACTCTTGATATAATTTCAAAACAAATCATTTAGATTTCTTAAATATCTGCTTTTTAAGGCATATGGAAAAAATAATTCTAAGCTATCCATTGGGATGAATAATCTAATAGTTGTTGAAGTGCTCTTGAAACTGCAAAGAAAATTCTTAAATATTATCAATTACTGCTTCCATCATGACTTACAAGTAACGGTGAGATTTAATAACAATTTTCCTAAAGAATATGTATAACAAAATTAATTTCTTCTTGATTAGATTAATAGACAAGTTCCTTTTTACATGTTTCATATAATATTTGAAGGCTAAACACAGAGGAAATATTTTAACTAAAAGACACTGGTTTAGTTCTTTATCTTTAAAAGTTTCATTGGGCCAGGCAGTGGTGGTACACATCTTTAATCCTAGCACTTGGAAGGCAGAGGTAGGTGGATTTCTGAGTTCGAGGCCAACCTGGTCTACAGAGTGAGTTCCAGGACAGCTAGGGCTATACAGAGAAACCCTGCCTCAAAACAAACAAACAAACAAAATAAACAAACAAACAAAAAAGTTTCATTGGGAATGTTGGACACCCTTGATAAGAACATATCACATAGAACAATGTGGATGATTATGTATCTAAATAACAAAATGTTATGCTCAAAAAGCTACATTTCTATCTATAAAGTATCCCTCAGGAATGTAGAAAACGTATAGATTTGTAGCAGTTATTTGTGTCTTATGCTTTTGCTCCTGAAGGCCTAAATACTGAAAATGATAAAGCTCATTTTTTTTGTAGATTAGTTTCTCTTTAAAGGAAAGTACCAAATATGCAAAGGAACTTTTAGTGCTTAATATATACCATTACAGCCCTGCTGTCACATTTGTAAACTTAAGTCACATCTCAGTTCCCAAGAGATTTCAACATTGCATGGCCCCAGGCATATTCTTCTTATCTCTTACTAGATTTAGTTCAGCTCAGTAAACAGCCAATGGATTTTTATAATATTTTGAAGAAGAAGTTAATATCTCACTCTAGCAGGCATTGTATGGCTGACAATGAAAGAGCTTGAAAGGATCTCAGAGCTCCACACTTAGCATCCTGGATCATCAGCTGTAAACAAATCAGAGACCAGATCTCTCAAAAGAGGCAGTCTTCTCAGGATTTGTGAATCCGGCCTATGTGCAACTAGTTCTGAACACCATGTAAGCTGAAAAGCGCAATTTAAAGAAACATGAACATGTTTTCTTGAAGTATTTTTTTAATATAAAAATGTATAACACACACTTACTTTAAACATAGTCCTCAAACATACACTGCAGAGAATTGTTTTAAAACATTTTCTTTTGTAATTTGTAATTCTTCAGCTTCCTTTAGCTTAAGAAAGGAAAATACAAATATTGTGGAATAATATGTCAAATGGGAGCTGTTTATGAGAAAATAGAAATAAGTCAGTCATCTGCAGATGTTTGCTCTGAAGAAGCCACCCATAAAGATCAGAGTGACATTGAGTTGGCTTGTGCCAGATGGACATTGTAGTGCCTACTGGGCATCAAAAAGAAGGCAATGCCAAAAGAAACTACTATATGATGATGAAAAAAATGTTGAAACACAGGTGTACTTAAGTACTTCTGTAATGCTTAGGTCCATATTTTACATGAGACAGAGAAAAGTCTATAACAATGCACTTCTTCCGTGCCAATTAAGGAGCTTGGATTTTATGCAGAATGTAATAAGGAATTCACAGTAAGAAACACAAAGAAAATGATATTATTAGATTTGCATTTCAGAAAGAAAGCTGGCAGAGGCGGGTGATCTGTGGGCCAAGCATGGTGAAGCTGTCGGAGTCTCTGCCAGAGGAGTAGCAGCAGTTCATACACTGGACTGTACATGAGCAAGATGAAAATGTCTACTGGGCAAAGTCACTGAAATGCAAAGTTTAGTCGGTTACAATAGCTAGCACCGTTTCCCTAAGCAACAGGACATTGGAGTTGAAAGTTAGCAAGTACAACATGACTTTGAGGTTTTGTTTGTTTACTTCTTCTTCTGGGGAAAGGTTGCTTCTTAGGGATTTTGTTTTGTATTTGTTTTCTTGATTTAGCCAATGTTTAGGTTATAATTAGAAAAAAAGGAAGATTGTAGAACAATTTTTAGTATGTTAGCAAAATCTATGAATAATAGAGGATAGATAAACAAAGGTTTACACGTTAGAAAAATATTTTCAGATCACAGATAAGGAAAAAAGTAAAAGGCACCAGAATTCCAGTGGCTACCTGAAATTCTACATGATTGTGTATATTGACAAATTGCCTTTCTCTAAAGAAGGAGATGCCTATAAAAGTATAAGCAGCTCACACCAAATGGATGGAATCAGAAATAGATGTTCCCTTGCCATGTAAATACTCAAAATACTAAGTAAATAATAAAGAACACTAAATGCTGTACAAAAAAGCCCAAGTAACATATAAAGACAGACCTACTTGAATCACACCTGACTTTCCAGTAGAAACTCCTGAAGGGCCAGGATAGATGTTGCACAGGGCACAGATTCTAGAGACCACAGATACTAGCCCACATTACTATACCAAAATTTTCAATCAACGTAGAAGGGGAAAACAAGATATTCTATGACAAAGCAAAACTTAACTTCAACCTTACAGCCTGTATTAGAAGGAAAATTTCAACCCAATGAGGTTAACTCACAAAAAACAGGAAGGAAATAATTTCACACCAGAAAAACCAAAATAAGGGAAACACGTGCGCGTGCACACACACACACACACACACACACACACACAAAACTATTATTACCACCCCCTCCCACTACTACTACAACCAACAGGGAAAAAATTAATCAAAAGATATAGGGAAATTCCATACCATTAAAACAAGATAAGTGTACAAAAACACTCATGTACTAACACCAAAATAACAGGAACTAGCAATCACTGGTCATTAATATTTCAATATCAATGGACTCAATTCCCCAATAAAAAGGCACATACTAACAGAATGGATATGAACTGCTTATATACCTGAGACATACCTCATTAACAACATAAGCATTACCTTATCTCAGAATAAAGGTTAGAAAAAGATCTTCCAAGCTAATGGAACCAAGAGCAAGAGCAAGCTGGTAGTGATTCTAATAGCTAACAAAATAGACTTCTTTTTTTTTTTTTTTGGCTTTTTCGAGACAGGGTTTCTCTGTATAGCTCTGGCTGTCCTGAAACTCACTCTGTACACCAGGCTGGCCCCGAACTCAGAAATTCACCTGTCTCTGCCTCCCAAGTGCTGGGATTAAAGGCGAGCGCCACTACCACCCAGCACAAAATAGACTTCTAACCACTATTAGTCAAAAGAGGTGGGGAAGGGCACTTCAACCTCATGTAAATAAAAATCTACCATGATAATGTCTCAGTTCTGAACATCATTGTCCCAAATGCAAGGGCAAGCACATTTGTAAAAGAAACATTACTAAAGCTTAAATCATACATTGAGTTCCAGGTACTAATAGTGAGAGTGTCCAACACTCTACTCTCACCAATGGACAGGTAATCCAGCAATGAAAAAGAGATCTAACAGACATTATGACTCAATCTTATCTGTATTTTATCACAACACCATAGATTGAAGCTGGATTTCAACAACAACAGCAATAACAGAAAGCCTATCAACTCATGACGAAAGATTAGCTCTCTATTGAAATGATGGGGCAGATAAAGAAAGAAATTAAAGACTTCCTAGAATTTGATAAAATAAATGCAGACCATACCCAAACATAATGAAAGCAATCCTAAGAGGAGAATATATAGCACTAACTGCCTTCATTAGGAAATCTGAGCAATATCATACTAGCATATTAACAGCACACCTGAAAGCTCTAGAACAGAAATAAACAAACGCACCCAAGAGGACTAGATGGAAGGAAAACAAATTCAGGGCTGAAGTCAATAACAGAAAGAAAGAGAACAATGCAAAGAATTGATGAAAAGAAGAGTTGATTCTTTGAGAAAATGGGCAAGATAGACAAATCCTTATTCCAACTAACTTAAAAGTAGAGAAAGAATATCAAAATTAACAAAATCAGCAACAAAAGGGGTACATAATAAAGAAATAAGAAAATCCAAAGAATCATTAGTTCATACTCCAAAAACCTCTACTCCACAAAAGTAGTATTCCATCGTTGTGTATGATGTCTACCATGGGCTCTTTTAAAGATATTTTCTTTATTTACATTTCAAATGTTATCCCCTTTTCTGGCTTCCCTCTGAAAACTATCTATCCCCTCTCCCCTCCCCCTGCTCACCACCTTACCCACTCCTGCTTCCTGGTCCTGGCATTCCCCTACAATGCAGCATCAAGCCTTCACAGGACCAAGGTCCTCTACTCCCATTGATGTCCGACAAGGCCATCCATATGTACTCTTTCCTTGCTGTTTTAGTCCCTGGGATCTCTGGGAGTACTGGTTGGTTCATATTGTTGTTCCTCTTATCCGGCTGCAAACTCCTTCAGCTCCTTAGGTCCTTTCTCTAACTCCTCCGTTGGAGACCCTGTGCTCAATCCAATGGTTGGCTAAGAGCATCCACCTCTGTATTTGTCAGGCACTGGCAGAGCCTCTCATGAGACAGCTCTATCAGGCTCCGGTCAGCAAGCACTTGTTGGCATCCACAACAGTGTCTGAGTATGGTAACTGCATATGGGATGGATCCTCAGATGGAGCAGTCTCGAGATAGCCTTTCCTTCAGTCTCTGCTCCACAATTTGTCTCTTTATCTCCTCCCATGGGCATTTGGTTCCCCTTTCTAAAGAAGGACCGAAGTATTCAGACTTTGGTCTTCCTTTTCTTGAGTTTCATGTGGTCTGTGGATTGTACCTTGGGTATTCTGAGATTCTGGACTAATATCCACTTATCAGTGAGAGCATAGCTTGTGGGTTTTTTTTGTGATTGGGTTACCTCACTCAGGGTGATATTTTCTAGTTCCATCAATTTGCCTAAGAATTTCATGAGTTCATTGTTTTAATTGCTGAGTAGTACTCCATTGTGTAATGTAAAACATTTTCTGTATCCATTCCTCTGTTGAGAGGTATCTGGGATTTTTCCAGCTCCTGGCTATTATAAATGAGGCTGCTATGAACATAGTGAAGCATGTGTCCTTATTACATGTTGGAGCGTCTTCTGGGTATATGTCCAGGGTATTGCTGGGTCCTCAGGTAGTACTATGTCCAATTTTCTGAGGTATCACCAGAAACTCTGATTTCCAGAGTGGTTTTTCCAATTTGCAATCCTACCAGCAATGGAGGAGTGTTCTTTCTCCACAATCTCGCCAGCATCTGCTGTCACCTGAGTTTTTTATCTTAGCCATTCTGAGTGGTGTGAGGTGGAATCTCAGGGTTGTTTTGATTTGCATTTCCCTGATGACTAAGGATGTTAAACATTTTTTTAGGTGCTTCTCTGCCATTCAGTATTCCTCAGGATGAGAATTCTTTGTTTAGCTATGTACCCCATTTATTTGGTTCTCTGGAGTCTAACTTATGTTGAAGTAGTTCCCTTATCCGCCTAGTCTGTTGAGTGTTACTATATTGAAAGGGCGTTGAATTTTGTCAAATGCTTTTCATTACTCATTTGAGTTTGTCACTGTTCCCTTCATTTGTTAATACTGCGTGTCATTTTAAAGCTTTTACCTTATATAAATTTCTCTGAACACCAACAAAAAATACTATTTGAACAGGAAATCTAATTATTTTAATATGTTGAATTTACAGATTCGTTTTGTAGTGTGTAGTTTCTACTACCCAGCTTTGAGTTCTAGGCAGACCACACTACCAGGCCCCACCCAGGGGCTACCATGGATCTGCTGATGGATCCACACATTAATTTATTTTTATTTTTATTTTTTATTTTTTTTAGCTAAATGGTTGGATAATTGTAAGCCTCCAGCAGCTAACATGCCCTGATCTTCACTCCCAGCTCAACCCCTCTACTTCTGGCCTTAACTTGGTTGCTCAGTTACCTAGCTGAGCATCCTAAATCTGCCCTCAGCTGAGTTACATTTCTAATCTCCCATCTGCTGCTGCTGAGGAGATTGACATCCATATATATGTTTATACATTTATTGTTTTGTTGACCATTACAAAGAACAGGCTTTTGATTTACTGATCTTTCTATACAGAGTCTCTTGTAAAGTTACTAATGTTATTATTATTATTATTATTATTATTATTATTATTATTATTATTATTGAGAATTTCGAAGGCCATACTGTATTTATATGATTTTCTCCTCTTTCCAACTCCTCTCATGTTACCTCCCTCTGTCACTCTCTTTCTCTCAAGGCCATGGCCTATTTTCCTTTAATAATTATTGTTAAATATATACATATGAAACAGGGAAAGGAACAGCAGAATGGCAGTGTTACCATGGCAGTAAAGCTTTATTAAGGAGAAATGCTTCCTTTTGGTAATTTGAATGGAATCTGGCCTATGATTCTAGTTGGAGAGGGCAATTATCTAGCTAAGAGACCATTCCTCAGGAAAGCTGTAGCATTCTTCAGGAATGTTGATCCAACTTCAGTGGTGTTCACCAGTTGGGGAAATTATTATCCTTTTTATGAGTTGATATATTTTTGCTTCCCAGAATTCTTGTATTTTCATATAGTACTGGGTTCTCTTGTTTCTTGAAGTCCTGACTTAAAAGCGCATAGCTTCCCTTCTCTTCTCTCCTTTCTCTTTTGGATGCTAGCCAGAGCTTAAGTATAATTTTTGGGTATTTTTGTATATTTACTATTTTTCCTGTGATACCACCTATCCCACTCACTTCCATCATTCGGCTGCTTATGTGCCTTTACCTCTTCTCATTCTCTATTTTTCTATCCCTCGGCAGCTATCAATGCTTACAGCTTGAGTACACTGTTGCTGTCCTCAGACACACCAGAAGAGACCATCAGATCACATTACAGATGGGTGTGACCCACCATGTAGTTTCTGGGAATTGAACTCAGGACCTTTGGAAGAGCGGTCAGTGCTCTTAACCATTGAGCCATCTCTCTAGCCACTCAAACCAACTTGTGAGTTTGTTCCAATATTCTTTTTTTTTTAAAGTTAAAAACACCAAGATGAAACACTGTTTTCTCTGGTAGCATATGGCAATTCTGGTAACAGTAGGCTTAAGCTCAGTCATACCTATAATAATAGTAAATACTTCTGCAATATAGCTACTTCTTCTCCAAGTTATATGATCACCTACAACAATGGTACTCAACCTGTGCATTGCAACCCTTTTGAGTGTAAAATGACCTTTTCACAGGGGTCACATATCAGGTATCCTATATATCAGCTACTTACATTAAAATCCATAAGAGAGCTGATTCCACTGAAGTATGAAGGAAGAGTGGAAAACTGAGGTGGGCTGGAGAGAAAGTTCCAAACAGAAGCAAGCGTTTGTACAAGAGGCTGTACCAGAAGGACCAGGGATCATTCAAGAAATGAAAGATGCCTAGCATGGCTGAGCTGTGGGCTGGTTGGAGTTGATTTGGGAGAGTACTACAAAAAGTAAACAAGGAAATGACAGACTTCAGGCACTGGCTAAATAAAATGTCTTTTGGAAAATAAATGTCACATTATAAATGGAAAAAAATCCATAACAGAAATAATACTGTAATTATGCAGTAGCAAGAAAATAATTTTATGGTTTGGAGTCACTGCAACATGAGGAACTACAATAAAGGGTCATAACATTAGGAAGGTTGGGAACCATTGATATGTATTACCAGGCAGCAGAATTGTACTGGTCTGTAGAACACTTAGACTTGTAATCATTATGGTGAACTATATTAACAACTAGATCAACCTCAGTAACGGTGATGAGATTCTAACTTTCCTTTGTAGAAGAAGGCTGGGGAACTCACTAAATTTAATATTGAGTGGGGAATATGTGACTCTTTAGGAGTCATCCCCCATGTTGGGTGTGGGAATTTACATAGCTGATAGCTTTAAGTAGCCATGTTTATGGAAGTAACCTTATTTAATAGATTGTGGTACACTGGCTAATATAGAAAGGCTTTCTTTGATTTATAGGTATCCTGTTTCTTTTATCTCTCCAAGAAAGGTCCTGCAACATATGAAAACAAAAACCTACATATACTAAATGTGGGGCATAACCTGTTTTGACAGATATTCAAGCTTTGAAACTACTATATACTTTTTACAAAGACAGAAATGACTGCAACCGAAAATAAACAAAAAGAAATAATAAGTTATGGAGAAAATGTGGGGGCCCATAAAAATGAAAGCAAATAAAAATCAAGTCAAAGACGCTTCAGTGCAGTAGGAACACAGAAAAACCTACATGTAGATATGCAGATATTACAAACATGAATTAAAGATACTGCTAATAAGTAAGTAGTGTTTATTGAAGACTTTGACAACCCACTTCAGTCACTGATGAAATGACTGGAACTGCAAATCATTATAAGGTTAAAAAAGATCCAAATAGCCTAGCTGTTTACCCAGAACTGGCTTACGCTTAGAGAATGAAAGACCCAGTCTACACAACCCCACAAATTATTTTCTTAAGCAAATAAAATATAATTCAGACAATCTAAAACAGCCACAAAATGTATGAAATATATCTTGATATGTAATTAAAGTGCCTAAAATCATAAATATTATGATGTAATGTAGTAATTAAATTTAAATTAAAAACATTTAGAAATCAGTAACATTTGCAAATGTCTCAACTAACATCTAAAGTGTTTAATTCCTTCTATAAATGTATTATAAAAATCATTAAATATTGTATGCTCAGTTATCATAGGACCACATCATAAAAAATGATGAAATATATTATAGTTATGTTTAAAACAGTATAGAGGAAAATCTAGGGGTTAATTTTATGTGTCATTCTACTGGGTCTTAGCATGTCCACCATTTGCTTGAATCCATGTTTTTACCAACACTTAAACTGGTATGAGTAAATAGATTACTTCTCTCTGATATGGATGAACATCATCAAATAATGTTGAAAGCAGAGATTTTTCCCAAACAAATATAAGCACACACACACACACACACACACACACACACACACTTACTAACATATTATACATAGACTATTCTTCCTTCTAACTTCTTGACTGAGACATCTTGTCTTTATCTGCCTTTATACCATTGGTTTCACTGATTCAGAATATTTCAGACTTTTGACTGAGTTATATAACCGAGGTCTTTATCATATAAATAATAGAAAACAGGACTTATCATTTCCTTAGTTATTTGAGTAATAATTTCTATTTCTTTACAGTCCAGTAGTAGTTGACCTTTTGTTTTCATAGTTAGTTTACTTCCTTGAACATGGTTTTCTTCAGGTAGCTGAAGACACACATACTAGCTGATTTGAAACTTTTATCAAATACATCATCTGATTTCTGTTGGTGTTCATTTCTTTATACAGGTCACATAGTCATGATTTTATGGCTCATATTTTTTGTAAATCATTTTATGATAAGCTGTAGTAATTATACTCTCTCATCTATGTTTTTAGTGTATTGGATTATATCTTATTTTTTAATTTGCCTTAATTTATTCTATAAAATTTATATCTTCTACAGTATATATGTGCTGATATATTCTCATTAACTTAATTTTATTATTAAGATTTGATGCCGGTGTTTGTTGCAGGAGATATTTAAAAAGTCCACCATCCAGCGCTACACCCTGTTACCCTCTGCTCACAGTCTCGCTGCCTTCAGCTAGTCCCAGTCAGCAGACTTCCCTTCTCCAGTTTGCCTGCCTCAGAGCCACCTGTACCTTCTCAGCCATCTACCCCCCATAGCCGGTTTTCACAAATCCGTTTAACTCAGTAAATTAAAATTCTTGAAAATTATACTTAATCAGTCACATTTACATATCAATAAATTTTTAATTCACAAGATGTCCACACAATAACTTCAGAGCCAATTGATATTGATATAAATAGCCCACCTAGGTAAGACAAATTTTCCTGTAATTACAAGATAATCATAACTATCTATGGCTATTTAAAGCTGCACAGATCTGGATCATCCTGTTCTTCCTCCATCTTTGTATGATTTATTTATTTATTTCAGTTTACAACTCTTTGCCTACATGTATGTATGTGTACCTTGTGGATGCTCACAAAGGACATAGTGGGTCATTGTATCCCTTGGAACTAGAATATAAATATTTATGAGTTATCAAGTGAATAATGGGAACTGAACTCATGTTCTCTCCAAAGTAGCAAATGTTTATTACTGAGCCATCTCTTTATCTCCTAGAAAGACTTGTTTGTTTTGCACTGTTTTTTTAATGAGGAAACTGTGAGGTGCTGTTTAGTTGAAATAAAACTGACCTTTGAAAACTGAGCATCACAGACTGATATGGTTAAATGGTAAGGTAGTTACCATTAACATTTTTAAGTTTCTGTGCTTGATTCCACAATGCAAAACCAATCAACTGACAAATTAATCCATCAATCTGCTCTTCAGGCAGAAAATGAAATACTCTGTACTATGATTTGAGAAGACACTTAACTGGGCTTTGAGGAGAAAGTTGCAAAACTTATTCTCTTTGTGATAAAATATAAAGCAAGATTATCTGATCATTGAAAAGAAAGGAAAATAAAAGATAGCTTAAGGGATGGAAGATTAAGCTTTGATTAAATAATGAGCAGATAGATAAAAGTCTATAAATATGAATAAGTAAATGTAGCTTAGGACTGTTTATGTAAAGAAAGATACTGTGAATTTGTTTAATCTTTTGATTTAGTTTTACTGGGGGAGAGGGGGCACCTAAGTAGATACGTTCAGAATCACAGTAACAAGTATACAACTGATTCAGAATTGTGATTTACTTTCTAGAATTTCTCCCAGAGGATGTGTAGAGAACAGAGGGTAGGGATTAGCTACTTTCTCCTTGCTGTATCCAAATACCATACAAGGAGAAATTTATGGAGGTATTTAATTTTGCTAACAGCATGTGTTGATACAGTCTAGAATGTCCGGAAGGAATGGTAGCAGGACAGTTCCTGCCACTGGCAGGGGAAGCATTAAGCTGCTGGTTACATCAAATTAGCATTCAGGAAGCAGAGAAACTAGGCTAGAAGTGGGCTAAGGCTGTAACTCTCAAAGACTACTCCACAGTAACCCAATTCCTCTACACAGTCAACACTTCCAACAATTCCACAACCTCTCAAGATAGTGCCACAATCAGAGGATAAACTGACACAGTATATGGCACTGGATCTATAAGGGCATTGGATATTCAAACTATGATCTTGTACTTCATGCTCCCATAAGCTCATAGCAATTTCATAAGGTAAAATGTGTTCAGTTCAATTTTTAAAAGTTACATAGTCTTATTGTGTCCATTGGGTTGAACAGTCCTGTGTCCATTTTTTTTGTCCAATATATGTATATATATATGTATGTATGTATATATATATATATATACATATTTAAATATACATATGTATATGCATGTATAAATATACACATGTATATTTAAATATATACATACATGCATATACATATGTATGTATATATATGTCCAATATATGTATATACATACATACATATATATATGTCCAATATATGTATATATATATATATACATATATACATATGCAGGCAATTAGTGAAAAAAGAAGTCATAGATTTGAGGAAGAGCTAGGAGGGGTATTGCAGGATATTTGATCATACTGTGAATGTGAAAATGTGTGTTTACTAGAAAAATCTTTTTCTAGTGATGTGGCTCAGCGTTAGCATGCACCTTTATTCCCTATGGCTGGAATAGAGACATGCCCTTAGTACACACCTTTAATCAAAACAAAGGTAAAATTAGTTTGTAGAAGGAAGCACCATTGTTTGAAAGTGATGTCTAATTGAGTGGCAGACAAAGTAACGAATCAGAGAAAGATTTAAGAGACTGAGATATTCCCAACCCTCATGAGAAGAGAGGAAAGAGAAGTTACTTCAGGGTAGTGCGAAGGGAGAGGAATAAGTTTTATCAGGTGAGTTTTACAGATAGGTTGCAGAGAGAACAAGCTAGACATAGATGACGAAACAAGCCAGAGAATGAGAAAGAACTAGGAGGTTAGAACAGATTGCAAAGTTTATATGAGGCCAAGCAAAACAATTCAGGAAAGGCTGAGAGAGAAACCAGGTTGAGTCAGTCAACTTGAAGAGGAGTTTTGCACCAGAACACCTGTGTAGAACAGCCAGCCAGAGTTCAGAAAGATCTAGGAAGGAGTGAGTTTATTCGGCAGCAATTCTTGGAAGCTGCAAACATTCTAGGCCTAGGTTAGATTGTACAGAGGCTAGAAGCTTTCAGGACTATTCCTAGTCTAGCAGATGGAGGCAGTAAGTGTCAGAGATGACAACTGCATTAGGTGAATAAAATATGCCATTTCTACTACCAGGGATCTATGAGAGGATTTGAAGGGAGAAAGGAGGAATAAAAAAATGTTATAATTTTCATCTCAAAAGAAAACATAAGTGCACATCTCCAGTATATAAGAACATAGATTAAATATTCTTATTCCAAAAGAGAAGAATGATAGTTCAGCAAAGAAATATTTAACCAAAACTAGGCTGTTGTGGAATGTAGTTCATTATCATCTTACTCAAGTAGCTAAGAATACTAGTAAAATATCTCAGGATCAGGCCTTTTGATAATCCCTCACAGACTCAGGATTGATCAGAATCGTTAGACCCACACATGGGATTTCCACTACTCTCAATAGTGTCTCTGACTGTCTTTATTCCACACCGACATGTGGCCTGTGCTCTCTGAGATGGCTGAGGGAGAGATGTGTGATAAAGTATGCAGAGTGTAGGTTAACTGATGCAGTGAGTACATCTATAAACCTAAAGGGAGTCATCATCCATGCTGTGTTAAGACAGCAATAGTTCATCCACTTATGTGTCACGTATCTCCTGTAAGTGACCTCTCACTTATGCTTCTGCAAGAGCTCATTGGTTCCCCACCTAGACTTGGGTAAGGTTGGCAGAGTATTTTTCTCATCCATCCCTATATGTGCTGTTTCTTCATGTTTTCCCAGGAAAAGATCACACAAGGACCAACACAAACACCAAGGCTCTATAGTCAGATTCGGAGACTTGTGTTGTTTCATCCAGGTTCCAATAGCTTACATTATCTTGATGCTCCAGCATTTCTGTGTGCCGTGTTCATGGCCTCTTCAACTCAAATCATTGTCTACAGCTTTCCTCATCCAGATACCCCACTTTTTGAATATCTCCAACATCTTGAAGTTTTTATTTTTTCCTTCCCTTTCTTCTCTCCAGAACTTCCCATGTACCAACAGCAACCTTATTGTTGGCCTAACTTAATGCCTTTTCCCCTTCATTGCAATTTTTTTTAAAAAAATGTATTATTATAAAAATAGAAAATGGGAATGTAGAAATTGTTCAACAAATAAACTACTCAGGCACCAGGACCTATGTTTAGATGCTTAGATCCAAATAAATTGGTGGGCTTGGTGTTCAATGAGAGACTCTACCTCAAAGGATAAATGGGAAAGTGATAAGGGAAGACACTAAACATTAGTAATTGGCCCCTATAAGAACATGCACAGAATGTACCTGCGCATAGATGGACATAAACACTACACACACACACACACACACACACACACACACACACACACGAGAGAGAGAGAGAGAGAGAGAGAGAGAGAGAAAGAGAGAGAGAAATTTTACATGTATAAACATACACATGAAAGATGCTATTACATATGAATTAAAATATTCTTCTCACTTTTAATTATCATGGGTTACATTTTTCTGTTTTAATATGTCCATGCTAAGATATACAGCTAAGCCTTACACTCCCTTTGTAACTATATATGTAATTTACCAAGAACTCAAATAAATGATGATTGTAGATAAATTTACTTAAATCATCATCCATTGGACAGAGTCCAATGTTTTCACATTATATTGTATATCTATATCTTTGGAAATCATCAATCATTTTACATTTCTGCTACAACAAAATTTTAAAACATATACCACATTTATTAACTTAATGATCTTATGAAATTTTGATAACTAATAAATAGATAGAAAAGCTACTGTTACTTTAAAATTCACAGATATGTGGTGGACATCATGTTTAGGAACCTATCATGCATTTGTTTCATTGTTTCATCCATTAAACCTTGTTTAAGCTGTTTTTGTAGCCTATCTTAATGGTAACTTGCTATTTATTATATCAAATTTTGTGCTGATCAGAGAGTATTAGAGCCATCATTTGGTAGCTGATTGCTTTCATTCAGGAAAATTCCTATTATCACTTGCTAGCTCTTGTAACTGCATATCTTGTCATATAATCTGTGTTGAGATTGAAGGAAAACTGTCCAATAAGTGCATTAAAGTGAATAAGAGTGGATTGTAGGTTTTTATTAGATGGTATAAAAGGATAGGAGTGATAGAATGCAGAGCACCAAAATGTGCAGTGGCCGGAGTCCATAAGCAATCAGGAAATTAAGAGATGGGGCCAATGTTGACACTTCAGTTCTTAATTATCCTAATTAGAGACCATCAGAACAGCAAAATAATGTTTATTGAGCCTGGCAACATGAAAGATTTCATTGTGCTTATTGCTTGTTTTGGCAGCCATTTTACACTGTTGACGCTCATGCAGTGTAGTTAACAAAATCTCATAAGCCATTTTTATGAACTGTGGTTAAGATAAACCTTGCTATTCTTCCCCTTACAAAATTGCCACTTTGAACTCACATTAAGAATTGATACTTCCCAGGTACTCTTAATCTACAATATTTAGCTTAATCTTGTAATACAGAAATAGTCCACTTTTCAAAAAAATGGTGGAGGTCTACAGTCATCATTATTGTAAGTAATATTTATCCATTAAATAACAGTACCCAATCTGTCTTGTAATCAGAGTTCAGGATGAAAAAGAAACATTTAAGATATCATTATAAAATCATAGGCTAACAATATCACTAATATATTACATATTTAAAATAATAATGCTCACTTAAAGGCTGACAAAAAAAAATCCTTGGGGCTGGGGAGATGACTCAGTCAATACAACTCTTTCATGCAAGCATTAGTAACTGAATTTCATTCTAGGATACATGCACAAATATTGTTATGCTGTTTCAGCTCTGTAATACTAGACTGGAAAAGACTGTACAAGTGATTCATTGGCCAGAAAATATTGTCAAAATGTTGAATTTTAGGTTGAGTCAAAAATCTTAAGATAGTTAGGATGACTTATCCTCTATAATTTTATTGGTTGTGATCTGAAGGCAGGCAATGTAGTGAAAGATAACCCCTGCTATCACTTTAGGAGTCCCACATGAAGATCAAGCTCTATGTCTGTTACACATGTGCAGAGGACCTAGGTCTTTCAATCATGTTCTTTAGTTGGCAGTTTAGGCCCTATGAGCCCCTATGTGTTAGTTGATTCTGGGTTTTCTTGTGGTGTTCTTGGCCAATCTGGCTCATTTAACTTTTTGCCCCCACTTCCACAGGATTCCCCAAGCTTCACATAGTGTTAGGCTGTGGGTCTCTCTATCAGTTATCATAAGTTGCTGAGTGAAGCTTCTCTGAGAGCATTTATGTTAGCCCCTGTCTGCAAGCATAGAAGAATATCTTTAATAGTCTTAGGAATTAACTCTCTTTCACAGCATGAATCTCAAGCTGGGCTAGTCTTTGTTTGGCCTTTCCCTCCAACTTTGCTTGGTTGTATACCCCAGAACATTTTATAGGCAGGACAAATTGTGAGTCTTAAGGTTTTTGTGGATGGAATGGTTTTCTGAATCACTCTATTGGAAGTCGTGCCTGGAGACTTCCTGGTTCAAGTGCCATATATTCCATTGCTAGGAGTCTTGGCTAAAGGCATCCTTGATTCCTGGGAGTTTTAACTGTCCTTGGAGTCTTGCTCATCCCAGAGATGCCCCCAACACTGATCCAGTTATTTTTCCAGTACACTCTCTCTTCACACACCCATATCGTGCTTCTTTTTCCCATCCCCAATCCTTCCACTCCCAGTGCCCCCCCCCCATCCAGGAAGTCTAATATATTTTCAATTCAAAGTGAGATTCGAGCAACCCCACTTGGGCCATCCTTGCTACTTAGCTTTTTGGGGGTCTGTGGGTTGTACATGGTTATCATATATTTTATAACTAATATCCATAAGTACATACCATGTTTGTCATTCTGAGTCTAGGCTACCTCACTCAGGATGATCTT
>JADRCD010219507.1:0-12291 GCA_019843815.1 Montemys delectorum
TGTGTTCCCCCCACCCCCACCCTCCTAACTAATTGCACTTTGTAAAGTGGTGAGCGAGATGTGAATCACTTAGTCAGGACGCGGGGCTCCAGCTGCTATTATGGAGTGAATGGAGAATCTCAAGAAAGCGAAGCGTCGCATGAAGTGTCATGTCAGAAATCAACGGTGCAACGTGTGATTTGAGAAAACATGACTACTTTGGAGAGACAGGGTGTCATTATGGCTTCACAGTAATACGGTGCTTTGACAAGGGCTGTGTCTAACATACCATCATTGCATTAAGGTACACTGGCTTAGTTGGGGAAGAACGAGGGGGGGGGGGTGTTTCTTTTAATAGGAAAGATCTTCAGGTCTGCCTGGTTAACCGGATAGAAGATCACTGTTTGTAGCTGGAGAATCATACATCCTGACCCAGGTGCTCACAAAGACAAAAGCCCATGGACAATAGATGCACACACACCTGCCTCTGATTGTGAAATGGCTCCTCCCCCGCCCCCGGTTTACCAGCACAGATTTCTTCATAACGCGATTTGATCAGGGGTTCAGTGATGCAGCCTCTTTGGGTGGGTAATGAACGAACATGTGCATCTAGTCCAGGAGGCTCATCCCAAGAAAGTGACCTGAGATAAGGACACAGCTCCCCCAGGGAGATCATAAGCTGGGGCCCTATGTGGTCGGAAAGCTCTCTCATCTCTGCAGGGAGCTCCTCGACTCGCCTAAAATGGAGGAAGAGAAATCTAGAAGCCATTGCAGTGGGGGGTTTCACCTCTTGTCTAGAGGGTGCTTTGCCTTTGAGCAAACTTCAAACACAACAACACAACCTGAAATTCAACAATCTCGTTCCCTCTCCTGACACTGAGTTTTTTTTCAGTTATCCTGGTTTAAGCCCTAGGGAATCTCTTGAGTCTCAGATTATCTTCCAACATTCAAAGTCCCATCCAGTGGACTGTGGGGCTGTTCTTGTTGCAGCAGCTAGAACAAAGGAAGATGAGGGAGTGTTCCATTTCATCCCTGAAAGGCCAGAGTGATCGCAAGAGAGATGCAATGGGAAGACCACACAAACTCCCAAGAGCTGAGCACACTGAAGTACACAGTGACCACTGTTGAAACATCAGCGTCTATTTTCTATGCCTTGAAGTCAAACGCCACTGCTGCTAGCCTTGTTGGCACCCAGACTGGTTGGTTGGTTATTTATTTATTTATTTATTTATTTATTCATTTATTTTTAAGGATCAACTTTTAAATTTTTTTTTACATGTGCGCATGATTTACCTGCATGTATGTGTGTGCCACATGCCTGGGGTTCACAGGGCCAGAAGAGGCACAGGGGTGATGGGTGGCTGTGGTCTGACATCTGGGTGCTGGAAATGCTCTTAACTGTTGTGACATCTCTCTAGTTCTCTCAATTTTACTTTTCAGGACAAGGTCTCATGAAGTCCATGCTGACCTTGAACTTCCTGTGTAGTTGAGGCTGGCCTTGAACTCCTGATCCTATTATTGCTTCTATTTTCTTTTCGTTTTTTTTTTTCATTAGATGTTTTCTTTATTTACAATATCTCCTTTCCTAGGTTCCCTCCAAAAGAAAAAAGAAAAAGAAAATAAAATAAGAAAAAAATTTAAAAAAAAAAAAAACAAAAAACTAAAACAATCTCCTGTTCCTTCCCCACTCTCCCTGCTCACCAACCCACCCTCTCCCAATTCCTGGCCCTGGCATTCCTCTACACTGGGGCATAGAACCTTCACAGGGCCAAGGTCCTCTCCTCCCATTGATGACCGACTTGGCCATCCTCTGCTATACACATGCTGCTGGAGCCATGAGTCCCTCCATGTGTACTCTTTGGTTGGAGTTTTAGTCCCTGGGAGCTCTGAGGGTACTAGTTAGTTCATATTGTTGTTCACCCTAAGGGGCTGCAAACCCCTTGGGTCCTTTCTCTAACTCCTTCATTGGGGACCCTGTCCTCAGTTCAATGGATGGCTGTGAGCCTCTACTTCTGTATTAGTCAGGTACTGTCAGAGCCACTCAGGAGACAGTTATATCAGGCTCCTGTTATCCAGCACTTGCTGGCATCCATAATAGTGTCTGGATTTGATGATTGAATATGGGAAGGATTCCCAGGTGGAGCAGCAGAGGAATGGATACAGAAAATGCGGTACATCTACACAATGGAGTACTACTCAGCTATTAAAAACAATGAATTTTTTGAAATTCTTGGGGAAATGGATGGACCTGGAGAATATCATGCTGAGTGAGGTAGGTAACCCAGTCACAAAAGAACACACATGGTATGCACTCTCTGATAAGTGGTTATTAGCTCAGAAGATCGGAATACACAAAGTACAAACCACAAACCACAAGAAACCCAAGAAGAAGGAAGACCAAAGTGTGGATACTTCGTTCCTTCTTAAAAGGGGGAACAAAAACACCCATGGAAGGATTTTCAGAGACAAACTATGGAGCCGAGACTGAAGGAAGGACAATCCAGAGACTGCTTCTGTTTTCTTAACGTTGGGGTTGCTGACCTGCGCACCAAGATGACTTGCTCTGGATGTAGGGAAGCCCGCTTGGTTCCCTACGTTCTGCTGAGTGACGTAGCCTGCTTCCTGGTTGGCGAGTATCACAGGTAAGGAGCAAGAATGGTGCTGCGATGTCACCTACCTGTGTGGCACGTCATGGATGGTTTCTGTGTTTAAGGCTTCGATCTGACTCACGTGCCCTTAGTAGTTTGATTTATCTTTAGTTCTCTTTCACCTGTTTCAACCTGGTATGTGTGTGTGTGTGTGTGGGGGGGTGTTGAGTGTCTCTTGTCTATAGCTTCTAGACAAGAGGGCAGATCGATAAAACTGTCCAAGGCATAGTCATGCTAGGTAATTGCATACATGAAGTTTTGCATAATTAGTTGTCTGACGTTTTCTTTAATATAATGGGCACTCATGTAACACAGAGTAAGCTTTAAGTCCATAAAATACATGGTTTATATGAACCACGATTCTACTTACAACTCCAGCTAATCATCTTACCTTGGCTTTGAAGGAAGTACTCTCTCCCCCTGCCAGCTCCAAATCAATTCTTATGACATTACTTTATAACCAACACGATACTTAACTGATGATGGCTATTAACTATTACGCAGAATCACATTCAAGTACTGGAAGTAGTGGGAGGGGGAGGGGGGACACAATTTAGGTTAAACAAAATTCTGCCATGAAGTCAATACTACTGAGGTAAATTAAGTGTTTTAACAAGTGTGTATATTTGTTCTTAATGCAGGTTAATTAACTATGTCCTTGAACCTGCCCATAGTCATGATACCTGTAGATCTTAAAGACCTTTTCAGACACTCAATATGTGATATACACCAGAAAACAATAATTTTATCTCAAGGAATAATTCTTATTTTACACAAGTTAGTCTCCAGGGAACGGGAAGACCAAGGAACTGGAGGGCTTTAGAATAGAGTAGCCTAGTGTCTCAAGTAAATGTCTCAGGGTAAACTGGGTCACCAGCCTCAGGGTAAAGAGAAACAGCCCTGGGCATCGGGTGGGGACTATCACTGAAAATGACAGTAAATCATCAGAATGAAGCTTATGATGTACTGAATATAGCATTTGCTCCGTCTTAGAGATTTACGCCACGAGCAGACTCCCTCTGTAGCAAGTCTTCAGGAAAGAGCCAATTGCGTCCACAAATCTCTGATCTTTCAAACAGAAATATGGATCAATAAGGTTTGCTCATGTTTAGACAATTCTGTCTTCTAGCAGTCAAGGAGTACACAGCAGAGAAGTCTAGACAACTGGGAACTGACAGCTAAATGAAGACCTTCTCATGAGTCTCACTGGAGAAGAAACAAACAGACGTTCTACTCACAGGAAGTCTGTATGCTGATCTTTACAAATGACAGTTGAATATAGGTGCTCTGCACACACACACTCCAATGATGGAGTTCACAAATCAAACTCAGGTCAATGAACGCTCTACTAACTGAATGTCCCTTCCTATTCTCTTGGCTACAATGAAACAGGAAATAAGAATTCTATCAGGAGTGCCTATAAGTGGATGCCACCCTTTTGTCATTAATAAAATATTTTCCAGAAGCAGTTACGATTACCCATTGAACAGCTGCCTCCAGGGAGACAGGACAGATACTTAGATGGGGGTGGGGGGCAGGGGGTACAAATCTACTCAGAGACAGGGTGAATTGTAGTAGTAAGACAATCTGATTGCGGAGAAGGAATCATTTAAAAAGGTGGTTGCTTTAGCACATAGGAAAACTCCTCTATTCAGGAACACTGGCAATACAACCAGAGATGCATGGCGCATCTGCTGGGGCTTCAACTCTATTTATACTTTTAAGGTGATCGCTTAGTCTGCAAGTCAACATCTGGGTAAAAAAGCAGCTGGTCTCGGGGCTAGTTGGGACTGCAGACTAAGTTGGTATCAGGTGTGGTCCAGCTGAAGCCCAGTGGGGTGGGGGGAAAGACAATGGGATGGGCTAATTATTCATTTGGAGACTGCCTCTGACTCTAAGCATCTCCTTGAGCTGGCTGCTTCAAAGAGACCATGAAGCTGAAGCACACAGGGCCAACAAAGCAGCAGAGTTGTACCTCTACTTAATCCAGGCCATGGAAGTGACTACGGATTTGTTCTGCAGCCTGGTGGGCTTTGCAAAAAGGGATTTTCTCTGCATCAGGCAGGTCAAGGGAAGCCATCAAAGAGCAGGGTTCAGATCAGAGGGACTCTTGTGCTGTCTGTCATATCCAAAGGGCCAAACACTAGCATGTAAAGGACTTTTTAAATCTTATTTGTCACTCAAAATACCTGATTTAAAAAAAAAAAAAAACTGTCTATAGCGGAATTCTCTGGGCCTGTTTAGAGCCCGGACTTGTCAGTATTGGACTCAGTAGGAGAGAGTGGGTCTACCTGAAGACTTGGCTACCTGAGGACTTGGCTGTGTGACCCGTGACCCCAGTACCTACCATTTGCAAGCTCTGTTTCCTCACTTGTACAGTGTCTAGTGTCACCTGTATGCTTCCCTAGATTTCTTGTAGATCTTAAAAAGACAAAAAAAAAAAAAAAATGCATTGGGAGTACTGGAGAGATGGCTCAGGAGTTAAGAGCGCTGGCTGCCCTTCCAGAGGTCCTGAGTTCAGTTCACAGCAACCACATGGTGGCTCACAACCATCTGTCATGAGATCCAATGGCCAATTCTGCTGTGTCTGAAGACATCAACAGTATACTCATGTACATAAAATAAATAAATCTTTTTTTTAAAAAATACACTGGAGTCCACTGAAACCACACTAATAGTGTCTCCAAGTAGATCCTGAGAGCAAGGGCTGTTGTAAAAGCATACCCACTCAGTGAACACTGAGACATTAAGACCATGTGTGCATGTGTATATGTGCGTGTGTGTGTGTGTGTGTGTGTGTGTGTGTGTGTGTGTGGTGTGTGTGTGTGTGTGTGTGTGTGTGTGTGTTAACAAAGAATCATCACAAACACTTATCCCAATCAGAGTGCAGCTGTGGACACCCCATCCAGCTTGAATTCTCAACCCTCCTCATGCTGTGACCCTTTAACACAGTTTTTCATGTGGTGATGAGCCCCACACATCATACAATTGTTTCCATTCCTACTTCATAACTGTAACTTGGCTTCTGTTGTTGATAATAGTGGAAGTATCTGATAGGCAGAGTATCTGGTATGAGACGCCACCCCCCCCATGAAAGGGTCGTTCGGCCACCCAAAGAGATCACAACCCATAGGTTGAGGACCAATGACATTCAGAGAAGACTGGTTCCCTGGAAGGCCCAGGACAGAGCAGTGACCATCTGAGGTGGCCTGGGCAGCCAGCTTCTTGCTGTGTTCCTAGAACTGACTCTCTTCTTTGCTCATGCCGCCCAAGGTGGGAGGTGCTGGCAGAAAGGGCAATTCTGTGAAATCAGTGTTTAAGTGGTTGTTTGTCCCAGTGTGTGCCACCATGCTGTCAGCTAGCAGCAGGGAGCCCTGGAGTTGTTACTACATTTGATTTGACTGCCAGGAGGAAGCTCTGTTTCTACCAACTGCTGGCAGCCCCCTCAGCGGATCCTCTCTTCATTTCTGCAGTACTGTTTTGGCCCACACTTTGGGCCCCTCGATTCTGTTTTCTTTTTTCGGGAAAGGTAGAGAGCTCAAATACCACGTGGATTGGCAAGAGGCAATCCTAGGACTGGTCTCTTGAGTGCAGCAGAGCCCAGTGGTCTGTGCAGGCCTGATCCACACAGTGTGTTTACTATTTCTACCCATGGAGAGGTCCTAGGTCTGAACACCATGTTTGAATTCTGATTTCCTGGGTCAGCACAGGTCAGTTCAGATGCAGGCTGGTCATGGGCACTGCACCCAAGTCTGTGACTTGGTAAGTTTCTTTTACCCGATGGGGGAGGCAACCTGTATCACTCACTTTTATTTATTATTATTATTTTGTTAAGATATTGCTACGTTTAAGGATTGCTTCTGGAAACTTTCAATTTTTTTATTTTTTTTTTTCTAAATGGTAAACTTTACTAGGCTACACCAACATCTTTCTCCTTAAAAAACATTTTAGTCAGGAGATGGGGAGAGAGGAAGAGGTGGGAAGATGTTCAAGCCAAAGGAAAACACAAAACAGTCATAGGGAACCTGTTATTTAAGTGAATTAAAAACAATTTTTTTTTTTTAAAGAAGAAAACCAAAGTTGATTCTTCGTTAATGCTTTTGGTCATTAGGATTCTCAAGGAAAGAGTCCCAAAGGATGACACTGACCATTCTAAAAATGAATAACATTTTTGGAAAAAACCACAAAAACATGTATGTGTCAAAAGGGTGGTGGAGAGAGAAAATAAATCCCCTGGGAGACGTTAGGAAATACAGAATTGAAAGAAAAAGTAATTAACACTAAAGAGCTAAATCTGTAATTAAGCAAAATGTCATTAAGGAGAGGCAGGTGAGCTCAATTTCTACAGAGGAAAAGGTACCCTGTGATAATGAAATTGAGGCAGGTTTCCTCACAGAGCAGGAAAGCCATGTCTTTAACCAGATCAAATTCTTGAAATTGGCTGTCAAGACAGGATTGCCGTGATTTATACCCGTCTATCAAGTGCGCGGAAGGGAGACACGGGGAACAGAGGCAAGCTGCCGCCACGGCCGTCCGCAAAGAACCTTTAATTTCCACAACACCATCTGTTACCGAATCTGATCCACATTCCCCTTTAATCTGGTTTACTTCCATAACACTAATTCTTTCCCAACCTTTATGAACATGAACTAAAAAAAAAAAAAAAAAAAAAAAAAAAAAGCAAATCAAAGCTCCCGGCTGTTGCTGTTGCTGGTGAGTGAGAAATTGAATATTACAGAGTGCGGTGCTAAGGCTCAGTGAGTTGCAGGAAGCGCTTTTTTTTCCATTAAGATGTATTCCTGAGAAAGGGATTTGTTTTCTGCCAATCCTGAGATATGAAACTGTTCATATTTGGGGTGGGAAAAAAAAATGATGATCTAAAAGCAGGCTGAGGCCATGAAAGCAGAGGTTGTCATAAAACACAACTGTTGTCAAGTTTAGTCACTTTCAGAACTGGCTATAAAATCACTTTGTCATGGTCTTCACATCTAGAAAGCCTGAAATTGTATTTTTGTTAAGGAAATTTCAGGAGGGTGATGTATATATTTAGGGAGAATACCGAAGGGCAGAAATCAAAACCTTGGAGAAATAGAAGTAGAAAAAAAAAAAAGTGTATATCTTAAGATAAAATACAAAGACACACACTGGCCTTTCTCTGGCTGAGCGGCTCTCAGCGAGAGAGCGCTTGTGATTCACCAAGGCTCCGACCCTCCACCAGTATAATAACCAGCACACAATAATGAGCCTGCCGAGCTATAAAATTATAAAGTGCTTTCTGCATCAGAGAAAGATTAAACTATGCTCAGTAAAGATTTAGTGTTAAATGCATTTTATTGCTTCCTAAGTCTGTGAAAATTTGTTATCTCTAAAGGCAATACTACATAAAGACTCATGGGCGCGCATTACAAAATGAAGGGGAAAGTGTGCTTTGAATACCGGCCTGATTTTGATTATGCGTCTCGTCGTTGGGCTCACTCCCTAATTCTGTTAGCATCAGAGGAAGCAGTATTTCTTCCTGTAACCTTGTGTTTTAGAACACGAATGGTGCCACGTGGCCTATCACCCTGAGTGTCCAGGAATAGCCTCCAAGAATGTGATTTTAAAAACATTTATATTGATCCTTGGTATGATTACCACTCACAAATACATTTCTGTATTTAAATAAAGGCTGCCTACAATCTGGTATTACCTTAAATCCCAATACTTTAAAAATCCTAATCTGTTATGTAAAAGATGTGCTTTCAGGAGGGAATTTTTTTTTATTTTATTTTATGGTTACAGTTATATAATGAGCTATATAGATCATACCAATAAAGATCTCTATTTATAAGCTACAGGAGATTATGAAGATAAACATTTTTAGGTGCTAAAATACAAACTAACTTGAAACCAGAAAAAAAATATGCTTACATATACACACACAAAAAAAATCACACACATGGGCTGGTGAGATGGCTCAGTGGGTAAGAGCACCAACTGTTCTTCTGAAGGTTGTGAGTTCAAATCCCAGCAACCACATGGTGGCTCACAACCACCCATAGTGAAATCTGACACCCTCTTCTATGTACTCATTTATAATAATAAATAAATCTTTTAAAAAAATCACACACACACATAAACACACATATACATACATATTTGTGTATATATATGGGGGAAATTTATCACTTAAAATACATCACTGAGTATCATAAATTTTAAGGATTAATGATTGTAAAAGTGATGCTATCCAAGACAGCTGTTCTAAGTAAGGATGTGGTCATTTTGATATTACAAAGGTTTTAGTAGTTCTACTACAAGAATAAATTTTAGCTTCTTTGCACACATGCAAGTGCTAAAAAAAAAAAAAAATCTAGGGACAGACAACACCAAATGCAGATGTGTATGTTGATGAACTGGAATATGATTGTATAAATTGTATGACCCCTTGCAAAAAAGGTTAGAAGATTCTTTTTTTTAAGTGAAGGGGATACCACACCACAACTGTGCTCTCAAATATTTGCTAAGAAGCATAAGACTCAATAACCAGTGTGTGCCCTAAGAGTCCACAGCAGAAGAGAGTCCCATGACTGAGGAACAAATTGTGTTACATTCATACATATATATGTATTTACATACAGACACATACATACATATTCATATGTATATACAGATGCCTACTCACACTCATAGACATACATATATGTTTATGTCTACACATGACACACATACATGTTCACGTATATATGTACACGTATACACACAGACACAGGTACACACTTATGTGCACATACATGTACACTCACATATGTTCACACACTACATAGATGCACACACATAAATGCACACGCAGAGGATTCTGGTCAACAATACAAGAAAGGAACTAGGATCAAACGGCATACTTGATCTTCAAAGCAAAACTGGCTAAAGAAGCAGAGACATGGATCTGCTCTGCCAAACGCTGGGTCTGGGCAGTGCTAGAGAACCAGAAGCTGCTGTGTCCTGGCAGTCTGCTAGTCTCAGAGCTGGGGGTGGATTTGCTGAAGAGTACAGGAAGCTGGTGGTTAGCTGGGTGGGACCCACGTCACATTTGCCATTGTACCGATTTGTATTTTGTTGTATAGAAGTTTATCTTCATACAGGTTATCGAAGCAAAGGTGTAAACAATGAGTGAAGTGTAACGACTTTGAAGGACCCGCAGTTTCCATCAGCTCCTAGGACCTGGAACAAGTCTTTTTGCCCTTATTTAGTTTTGAGACAAGGTTTCACTCTGTCGCCTAGGCTAGGTGAAGAGATTATAGATGTCCACCATCAAGCCTACCTCTGTGCCAGGTCTTAGATACAGGCCTATACATCAGGATGCAGGGACTGGCATTTTCCAAGGACTCCCAGAGCTAGAGTAAAATCAAGACCAAGGGACAGAGCTCCAGTTCTTAGGCCTTTTTAAAAAGCATAGGCCCTTAATGAGTAATTCTCTATTGGTTTAAATAACAGTCTTTTCTGTATTGAAACTCTATAAAATGTCATCGCCAACATAGAATAATTGCCAATATCTGCTTCAGGTTTTGGCAGTAAAGAAAATACACATGACTTTCTTCCCCACTTCTTCCCCTAACACCAGGCCCATGAGAAAGCCCGTTAGTCAAAACATGATATGGGAACGTGAATAGGAGCAACTGGCTTGGGAGCTAGGTGTGGTAGCCCACGCCTTTAATTTCAGCAATTAGGAGGGACTTACAGAGGAGTGTCTGTGAGTTCAAGGTCAACCTGGTCTACATAGAGTTACTTCTCCAGGGTAGCTAAGCCTACATAGGAGGACCTTGTCACAAACAACAGTCTTAGAAGACCAGCGTAGCGATGCATGCTTGTAGTTCGGGAACTTGGGAAATGAAGGCAAGTAAGTTTTAGGCCAGTCTGGGCAACATGATAAGATTGTATCTCAAACAAATAACAAACTGAAACAACAAAAGACTGGTTTGCTTAGATTTTTGCACTAAGGAAGATGTAGCTGGACGAGAGAATAACCCCAAAATTATGATTTGGGAAGTGGAAAGTGGAAATAAGAAGAACAGAGGGTCTAGTCTGGTGTCACAGGCCTGTAACCCCATCTACTCAAGATGCTGAAGCAGGGGGATGGGCTACAATCTTCAAGGGTAGCCTATGCTGTGAGTTCAAGTCTAGCCTGGGGCAACTTAGACCTTATCTGAAGACTAAAAACTAAAATTAGAGCTGGGGTTGCAGCTCAGCAGTGGAGGGGTTGCTTAGCTTGGAGGACACGAAAGAGCTGGGGAGAAGGGGAGAGGGGAAGGAAGGATGAAGGGGGAAGGGACAAAAGAGAAAGAAATGAGGGAGGAAGGAGAGGGAGGGGAGGAAGGAGGGAGAGAGAGGGAGGGAGGAGGGAGAGAGGAAAGAAGGGAAGGGGGGTGGAGGGACTAAAGGAAAAATAACTATATATTTTAAAGAGTATCTGTTCATAAAATGTGAGTGAGTAAATGAATGTCTAGTTTTACAAAGGTACCTGAAAGACTATTTACATTGTAACATAGACAAATTTTAAAAGAATTCTGTCTTTATCCTGACAGAGGTGTCTCAGGTGGCAGCTCCTGTGTGTGTCCCTGCAGGCAGGAGAGAGAGCCTGCCATGCAGCAGGCATCTTGGGCTTTAACATGGACAAACATGGAGGCTACACAGGTAAAGTTCTTGCCAGGCAAGCATGATGACCAGAGTTCAAATCCCCCCTATCGACAGGGATGCCAGCAAGACTGACCGAATTGTCCGGCTCTGGGCTGAGGTGAGAGACACTGCTTCAATATGAAATCAAGGAAGACACCGATGTCAACCTCTGGCCGACAGGCATCCAAATGTTCCTACATATACATTTGAACATGCGTACGTATACATGCACATACCACATGCAACATACATACCACAAACCCTATTGTTTCCTAGGTCTCCCCATCTACTTAAGAAGCACAACTGTCCATTCAACACTGCTTTTCTTTTTAATTTTACCCTGTTCCTGAGTTGTTGAGAGAATAAACAAATGCATTGATAAACCCATAAAGCCACAGAGTTCACCCTAAATTAAACGGGTCTTCACCCAATGTGAGACAGAACAAGACTCTCAGGAATCTATGAGATAAAATACTAAGCACAAGAAATGCCATTTTTATATCTCCTTAGATCACAGTCAGCTAGTTAAGAAGTTACCTTATTGGGCACAACTGTACTGTGCTGCGAACATTTCTAGTCAGAAGATCTGGTTTGGCATTCACCAACACAGTTCTTTACCCTATGTGGCTCTGCCATGCCATCTACAAGACTCAGTTACCAAATCTGTAAAATGGAGCATGTGTCACACACTGCAGGAAGAAGAAATGAGCATCCTTTGCAGAGACAATATTGGATCCTGTGGCTTTCAAGGAGGAAGGACTAGAGCAAGCACTTTAGGAAGGGAGGCTGACCTGTTGGAGGGCTTTGAGGGAGGGAGGAGGAGCTATGGAGGAAAAGCAGAAGGAATTTGGAATGAGCCAGTGAGTTTGGAAAAGGCATGAGGGACAGTGTCTCATGTCCACTCCAATCATATTTTAGACCTATAATGTGACAGAAGAAAACATACGAGGTCTTTTGACCTCACAGCACATGAAACTCCAACTGTGCAGCTGTTCTAGCAGGTCAACCCTGA
>JADRCD010219508.1:0-13080 GCA_019843815.1 Montemys delectorum
CCATTAAATTTAAAAGCAAAGAAATGAAGCTGTGTTTATTTACAGATGACATGATTGACAATGTAGAATATTTTTAGGAGTCTATATAAAATCTGCTACAACTGCCATATATTTATCCGGGTAACAGTTTTAATTTCAATGTAATCTTTCCTTACATACTAGTTGAAAATAGGAAATGAAAAATTATAAAAATATGGCCCAGAGAGATTGCTCATTGATTAAGAACATTCATTCTTTCAGAGAACCCAAGTTTGGTTCTAGAAATCATCTGGTGGCTCATAAATCATGAGTAACTCATGTTCCAGGGGGATCTGATGCTCTTTTGACTTCAGCAAGCACTAGGCACTCACATTTTACACATACATACAAGCAGACAAAACACATATTAAATAATTTTAAAAATTGTGAAAGTAGCTTGGCAGATGGCAGTGGGTAAGATGGCCTGTGTAAGAATGAGCTTCTGGGTTTGAAGTCTCAGAACCGTGAGAAAGCCAAGCATGGCTTCATGCTGTGCCTAGTTCAGGGAATAAGGAAGAGAGGAGCAACAGAGGAAGACAACTGATGCACACAGACTTGTGTATGTGCGCTCCCTCACATACTCATAGAAAACCTTGAACATTCCAAAATATGAAACAGTGGATAAGTTTAACTAAAAATATACGAGACATTGTACATAGAAAACTACAAAGCATTTCTAAGAAAAATTAAAGCTAGAGATAGAGAAATACACTATATATATGGACTGGAAAATCTGATGTTTTATGAAGTTCTATTCATGATTGACCTATAAATTCAAAGTTTGTTTTCCATATCCTTGATGAAGACTCTTCATATCTTTTGCCTGTTTTTAATTGGCTTGTGTTTTATTACTTTTTAAAAAAATATTTAAAATACCTTCTAGAGGTATAAAAGTATCTTTTATTCACCTTATTTACTTGTTGTTGCTGAGGCTTACTATTTCCATGTGCTCACATAGGCCTAATCCTGGAAGCTTCTAGCCTCCATACAATCTTATCTAGACCTAGAATGTTTTCAGACTCTGAGACTTGCTGCTGAATAAATCCACTCTTTCTAGCTCTCTCTGAACTCTGGCTGGTTCAACTCAGCTCTTCTGGCTCAAGCTCTTGTCCAAGGTAACCGGCTTCTCTCTCAGCCTCTGACTTTTGTTGTGCTTAGCCTCAAACTAACTCTGGCAGTCTGTTCTAATGTTCTGGCTTCCTCTCATTCTCCAGCACATTGTGTCTTCACCTGTGTCTAGCTTGTTCTCTTATTGCAACCTGTCTCTGTAAAACTGCCTCCCCTCTCTCTGCACTGCTTCTCAAGTAGCTTCCCTTTCCTCTTCTTTCTCATGGGAGTTGGGCATATCCTATTCTGTCAAATCTTTCATTTATTACTTTGTCTGCCACTCAACTAGACATCAATTTGAAACATGGGTGCTTCCTTCTAAGAACTAACTTTACTTTTATTGTTTGGGATCAAAGGTGAGGACCAAGGGAGTGTCTGTATTCTAGCCAGAGGGATTAAAGGTTCCTGTTAAGAATGAGCCACACCACAACTAGAGACAGGTTTTTCCAGTAAACAACACGATCTTGGGGGTTCACAGTGTGATCAAATATCCTGCAACATTTCCCCTTTTTTGTCTAATTAAAAAGGAAAGATTTTAACTCTTAACACAGTAAAAATATTTTAACAGAAACAATTATCAATCCCATAAATTTAACAGTATGAATATCCTTATGAAGATCCATTGATGTGATTGATCCTTCATAACTGCAGTCCTGGTGGGTTAATATGATTTGATGATTGTTCGATATCTTAGAGGCTCCTGCATCATTTTTACCTCTGGACTTGAGGCTCCTGCTGCTTTGAGGTTTCCTGAGCCTCTTTGTACATTCACCTGAACTTGAAGAAGATAACCCAGGAAAATGTCTCCTTTGTGGATTTCTGTCAGATGTCTTTCTGTCCTCTGTGACATTCCTATCAGTTGTCCTCTGCTCTCTGGATCATTGGTGGGCTTTATGCAATCACATTGAGGGTCAGATGTTCCTGTCCTCTGCAGCATTTCTGTCAGATGTCCACTGCTTTCTGCATTGTTGGTGGGAGGGATTTCTTGCCCAGTTACATTGGTTTTTGTCTTCCAAACACATTAAGTACCAGATGTAAAAGCATTTTTTATTCTCATGAGCCCCAGTCTTAGGCCTGGTTTTGGAACCTAGTAGCCTCCGTATAATCTAACCTAGGCCTAGAATGTCTTTTGCCTTAAGAGACTTACTGCTAAATAAGTTTACCCCACCCTAGTTCTTTCTGAACTCCTCTGGCTGGTTCAATTCAGCTGTTCTATCTCAAACTCTTCTCCAAGATGACTGATTCAATCTGGCTTCTTTCTTAGCCTCTGACATATTTTGATATCTTTGGTTTTATATATATATATATACATATATATGTATATATATATGTATATGTATATGTGTGTGTATTAAACTAGTTTGAATGGGACTGTTTTTCTGATATCTTATTCAGTAAAGTTTTTATTAGTGTATATCAACATTATTGATTCTTTTGTATATTGAATTTGCGACCTGATACTTTGCTGAATCTTTTATCAGATCTAGGAGTCTTCAGGTTGGTTCTCTTGGAAATTTTAAATATAGAGTCCTTGGGATCATTGGTCACTTGCCCATAAGGGCAGAGGGAGAGGAAGCAGTAAGCAGGATTCAGTTGGCCTGTGTGTGAAAGTCAGGGGTTGATGTTATACATCTCCTTAGTTGTTTTACACTGTGTCTTCCCTACTTTGATACATGGTCTCTCTTGGAGTATAGAACTTGCTTATTTTGCTAGCCTGGCTGACTAGTAAGTCCAAGAATTCTGTCTCTGCTTCTCTTGTACTGGGATTAAAGGCACACACCATCTTAGCTGACTTTCAATATTGGTGCTAGGGGTTCTTATGCTTATACTGCAAGTGTTTCACTAAGATATCTCTCAGCCTCTCTGTGATTTTAATGGTCTGTCTGGACATTATAATTTGCATATGTGTTTTTATTATGTTCTAGTAGTGCATTAGTTATTTTGTCACTATCACACATACACCCCCACACACATTTCTAAATAGAGGAATATAACCTGCTTAATCTGTATAAAGTTACCTGCATGTATATGATCTCAGAGCTGACCATCTCATTATTAGAGAACCAATTGGAGAGTTCTTCCTGCATGCTAACACGGAAGGGGAAAACTCACTGGGTTTCATCTCTAGACAAAGAACTACAGGTAACTGGGGAATGCTGAGAGTGGGATCAACAACTTTTGAAGTATTGTTGCCCTAGTTTTTCATGGTTTTTTTTTTTGTGGTTTTGTCCTGGGGTTTATACATCTAGAATTAGTTTGGTTGGATTTTTAAAAATACCCACTTTCTTTCAGTGTGTTTGCATTGTTCAAGAGGGATGTCTTTGTTGAAGGCCTGAAGTGTCATTTTACTGTTAGACTAATGTTCAGGTCACATGTTTCTAGTACTTCACTGAAAGTAGACTATTGTCTACAAAAATAATCACTATCAAAGGCTAGATCCATTATGAACTTACAAGAATAGTCAAATAACCATCACCCTTTAAGATGTAATCAAGTAAAAGACACTGGTAGTACAGTGTATACTAAAATGCCAATTACTGTGGCTCTGAATGAAAGGTAAGAAGAGAGTAAGACTAGTGGTTAATATTGGGTTGGTGAGGAAGGAAAAGCAAATAGGAAGAGGGAATAAAAGGGATGAGGTGAAGATCCATCAGTAGAAGCTAAAAATAGAATGAAAAAAAAAAAAGAAATGTAGTCAGACAAGTGGGTTCCAGGTCTTAAGAGGTTGTTAAAGACTCTTTAACCAGGTTAAAGCCATTCCAAAGGAAAATGAAATAGAAATTATTAGACAAAAAAGAATAAAGGGAGAGGAGTTAATGTCACATATACTAATTCCACCCGTGAGGAATCCTATGTCAGGTCACAGATGGTAATCATGCCTCTATTAGTCTTTAGGAGTCCAGTTGACTGCTGGCACACTCCTGGGTTATCCTCCCTAAACAAGGAACATGCTGTGTATTGATATTCTGCAGATACTTTGTCTCTGTCCAGGTTTCTGACTTGCTGCTTACTGTGTAGGTATGCTTCATAGTTTCTTCTTAGCATATTGTCTTGTGACATATGCTTACTTTGAGTTTCCTGACAGTATGGTTTATGGGAGGGGGGGGTGAGGCAGTTCTGAGTCCATGAAGCCACTGACCCACTAGTGTCTCTCTTTTTTTTGTAGTAAAATATTTATATGTAAAATTCTGATTTGTATAGGATTTGCCTCAAAAGAAATAAACATGTGGACTGGGAAAATAGATCAGTTGGTAAAGTGCTTACTGTACAACCATGAGGTGCTGAGTTCAATCTCCAGAACTCATGTGAAAAAGCCAAGTGTTTGGTACATACCTGTAATTCCAGTACTGGGGCTCACTGCCCAGCCAGGCTAGCCTAATCTGAGAGTTTCAGAATAAGGAGAGACCCTGTTTCAAAACACCAGTTGATGACTCTTGTAGTTTGAGTGAGAAAGGCCCTCATAGGCTTATATGTTTGTATAAGTTGCTCCCTAGTTGGAGGAACTGTTTGGGAAGGACTAAGAGGTGTGGTCTCAGAGGAGGTGTGTCACTGGGGGCAGGCTTTGAGGTTTCAAAAGACTTCCACTATTCCCAGTGTCTTTTTCCTTTTTCTTTTGTTTATGTGTGGAGATCTGAGTGTACAGCTACTGCTTTAGTGCCGCGCCTGCCTGTCTACTACCATGCTCACTTCCATGATAATTACAGACTCTAACCCTGTGGAGTCATGAACTCCAAGTTAAACACTTCGTTTTTTAAGTTGCCTTGGTCATTTACCACAGCAATAGAAAAGTAGTAAATATAATTTCTAAGGTAGGATAACTGAGGTTGACCTCTCCGCATACACACATGCACACACAAACACACAGACATCCATGCACGCACACACGCACACACACATGCATGTATTTCATGTATTTTTTCCCATCAAAATAGTAGCAAATATGGAATTTGGATTTGCATATAGGAAAAGAGCAGTCATTGACTGATGGCTGTTAGGGATGGGTGATGAAATATATAGGAGTTAGAATACATTTCTGAATGGTATATTTAGTAGTACCTTAGGTTTATGTTGCTGTGTTAAAACATCATGACAAAAGGAAACTTGGGGTGGGAAAGGTTTATTTTGTTACACTTCCATATCAGAATGTATCATCATAAGTCAAGACAGGAACCTGGAGGCAGGAATTGAAGGAGAAGCCATGGAGGAATGCTGCATACTAGCTTGTTCCTCATGGCTTACTCAGTCTGTTTTCTTAGGCCTACCTGCATTGTTGGTACCACTCAATGTGGTCTGGGCCCTCCAACATCAATTATTAATCAAGAAAATGCCCAACAGACTTGCCTATAGGCTTTTTACTTTTTACTAAGAGCTTTTATCCTGCATGAGAAATGTGCTTTCTTATGAGCTCTTCTCTTTTCACCAGAGATGATGTGGTATGATGTTGTAATTTACAAACTGTTGGGTTTCATTCCTGGTTATTCCAATATGCAGCCAGTGGACTATGGGTTGATTATTTGTGAAAGTGGTCCAGACTAGACTCTCTAGGATTAGTATTTAATACTAATTAAACCACCCTAATTCTGCGATACTTTTAATACCTTATGTTGTGGTGACCTCCAACCATAAAATTATTTCCTTGCTGCTTCACAACTATAATTTTGATACTCTATGAATCATATATATAACCATCTGATAAGCGGCCCATGTATGCTGAGAACCACTGGTTTAGATACCTTTGACGCCTATTCACTGTTGTGTTCTTTTGCAGCTTTCTGTTCAAAATCAAGAGTTTGAGACAAATGAAGATGGAATTCCAAAAGTAGATCAGTTTCATTTGGTAGGTTTCCTTTGGCTATTTACTCATTTGGAATATGTAGTAATATAAATTTATACGTTTTTGAAAATGTTCTCTAATTTCTATAAAAATTGAAGCTTGCATTAGAAATAAAGAAGTATAGAAGAAAACAGAAGTACCCTACTTGTGCCACTGCTAGATAATTAACAAATTGTCTGTGTAATAAGGAAATACAGTATTTACTATATGTTCCAAGGTTATTTTTTGAAATGTTTTATATTTTGTAAGTGTCTAAGATGTAGATCTTTTCTTTGAATTTTATGTATGTCATTGATAGAGTTTTGTCATATATGTTTCCAAATAACTTACTTTGAGACGAGCAATTGCACTAGCTCCTAGGGTATTAGGGTTAGGGTATTAAGGTACTAGGTACAAGGATTGAAGCATTGGAAGTGAAATTAATAACGTAATCTTGCTCAGGCTCTTTTTCTTGACTAACTACAATTATTTTTGTGTGTATGTGTCTTTCTAGTTCACTTTTTGCTCTTTTGCATTGTAGATCTGAACGGAAAAAGTCACCAGTAGCCATTCCACAGCTAGAATGCTCTTCTGTCTTGACATTTCCCCTGCCAAATACATTAATGTATCACTCCTTTGTTCAGGTTCTCCTCACACTCACGTTCTCAGGGTATGGGAAGACAGCACGCTTTGTTTTTCTGAAATATCACAGGACTTGCATCTAGCCCAGTTAACAGTAAGAATCCTGTTCCCCTCTGAAGCCTCATGGAGTAGACTGCCACTGCCTGAAGTCCTCTTGCCATTCTTACCTTCTTAGAAGCACAGTGTGCTCTGCTTGTAACACTCCAGGGGATTTATTTTAACACCAACTTCTAAACTCCTCGACACTCCTCCTGTACAGTTCCAAAGACCCAAGAACGACAGGGTCAGGTCACTGACCCCTGCTCTCAGTATGGAATTTCTCTGTTAGTTACTTTTTTCATTGCTGTGGTCAAATACATGCCAAGAAGCAGTTTAAGGACAGAAAGGTTCATGAGGTATTTTTTTCTATTGGAGTCTTTTTTATCATGGTTCATTCATAGTTTGACATTTTAATTTCTTAAAGTTTTAATGCATCTTGAAGTTTAGTGTTATATTAGCATGCCTTTCTGTAAAGCATTTAATAACTTAAAAACAAAAAGATAACCAACTTAACAGTTTATCCACCTCAAGTGTATAACTTAGTGGTTTTTAGTATAGTCATATGTGTCTAACCAACACCAGACGCTCTCTCAATACCTGTATTTCTTTACCTTAATTCTAATTAACAACTAATATGTTTTATGTTTCTGTATAATTTGCTATTGTGGACATTTATATGAATGGAATCATAATGGGTATAGTATGCTTTGCTTTCACTTAGCGTGCTTCAAGCTTTATACAAATTCTAGTAGTAGTATTATTTCATCCCTTTTCATGGCTAAGTAATATTCCAGTGATAGATTTACCACAATTTATTGATCCTATTTATGGATATTTTGGTTATATATACTTGGTTATTATGTAGAATGATATAAACACTTATATACAGACATTTGAGCAGACAAGTCTCATTTGTTTTGGGTATATTCTTAGCCGGAGGATTAATGGGCCAGTGGAAACTGTTTATTTAGTACTTTGAAGACCTACTATAGTCCAAGAAGTTATCTTGCATTTGTAGTAACATATGTGAGAGCTTCAGTTTCTCTGTATTAGCACTGGGTATATATAAGACTTGTTGATTCTAGCCATCATAATGGGTACTATCTCTCTCACAATCTTTATTTAAATTTGTGCTGTCTTCCTCAGGGAAATGCCTGTGCAAACTTACTTTACTATGCAAATTTTTTACAGTTTAAAAACTGTGTTGCCCTTTGATTTTTAAATTTTAATGGTTTCTTCTGTATTCTAGAAACAAACAACATATTGGACACTTGGTTTGCAAATAGCTTACCTCATTCTGTGTGGTATTCTCATTTTCTTCATAGTGTCACTTGAAGCAAAAGTATAATTTTCAATGAACTTTGTCCATTGTTGCTTGCACTTAAGTGATTATTTTCAAGAGTTCTTTATTAAATCTAAAATTGGAAAGAGTTACCTCTATATTTTCTTCTTACAGTTGTATAATTTAAGCTTTTATATTTAGATCTTCAGTCTATTTTGAATTATATTGTTGTATATTTTAAGAGGTAATATTCCAGCCTCAGTCTTTTGCATGTGGCTGTCTGTCCCAGCACTATTGGTAGAAAAGACCGTTTTGTTTGTCTGTCTGTTTGTTTGTTTTTTGAGACAGGGATTCTTTGTTTAGCCCTGGCTGTCCTGGAACTCACTCTGTAGACCAGGCTGGCCTCAAACTCAGAAATCCACCTGCCTCTGCCTTCCAAGTGCTGGGATTAAAGGAATGCACTACCACTCCCTGGCAAAAAGACCATTTTGTAATCATTAGAGCATCAAGTCATTCTTGTTAAAATCAGTAGATGATAGCTGTGTGCGTTTCTTTCTCTGAATTCTCTTCTGCTGTCTTACAGATGTTCCTCTATTATGATAGGATTATGGCCTTACAAACATTTTAAGTTTAAAATGCATATGGTCCAACATTACCTGCAGAATTTACAGCTTAGCACACAATACACTGCAGAACATTGCTTGATAATCTTGGTGATCACATGCTGATTTAGAGTACAGATCACTGAGGATGCCCAACATCAATGAGAATATTATACTATATATTGCTTTTATGAGAAGGATCAAAATTTGTAATTTGAAGGATAGTCTTAGTAAAATGCTTTTGGTTTTTCTTTTCTTTTTTTTAAATTGTATTTATTTATTATATGTGAGTACATTGTAGCTGTCTCCAGACACTCTAGAAGAGGGCATCAGATCTTATTACAGATGGTTGTGAACCACCATGTGGTTGCTGAGATTCGAACTCAGGACCTTCAGAAGAGCAGTCGGTGCTCTTAATCGCTGCGCCATCTCTCCAGCTCCTAAAGACATACTTATTTTTATTTATATAAGTACACTGTCACTGTCTTCAGACACACCAGAAGAGGACATTGGATCCCATTACAGATGGTTGTGAGCCACCGTGTGGTTGCTGGGATTTGAACTCAGGACCTCTGGAAGAGCAGTCAGTGCTCTTAACCTCTGAGCCATCTTTCCAGCCCTTGGTTTTTCATCATTACTGCAAAGTAAAAATGTAAGTCCAAGCATTAAAAGTCAAGGACAGTATGTGTCTGTTCCTTTGCCAGTATAATACTGTCTTGATACCACTGTTAATAGATATTTGAAATTGGGATATATGAGTTGTTATATGTTGTTCTTTAAAACATGGTCAGAATTATTATTCTGATCTATAAATTTCAGAGGTATCTTGCCAGCATCTACAAAAAAGTCAGTTAATCTAATAAGGCTTTTTTCACTGTGTGGCTCCTTATTAGTGTTGTTGCTAATCCATGAAACACTGCTGACTTCCCCATTTATTTAGAAATTGGATTTCTTTCAACTGTATCTTGTGGTTCAAAGTATATGCATTTGAAACTCTTGTTTAATTAATCTTTGTTTTATTTATGTATGTGAGTACACTGTAGCTGTCTTCAGACACATCAAAAGAGGGCATCAATCCCATTACATAACTTGAACTCAGGACCTTTGAAGGAACAGGCAGTGCTCTTAATCTCTGAGCCATCTCTCTAGCCCCCTGCTTAATTATTCTTAGTTATTAGTTCTAATAACTTTTAGTGGCTTCTCAATGCTTTAACACATCGCTGTATCATTTGCAAATAGTGATAGTTTTACATCTTCCCTTTTCAATTTTTTTGTTTTACTTTTGTTTATTTTCTCTACCTAAGTGGTTGGAGTCTCCCATACAATGTTGGGTAGTAGTGGTGTGAAATTTTCATGTGAAACTCTGGCATAAAATGGGGAAATTTTGTTCATATTTCACTCATTTTATTGTAGCTAGGATTTTCGTTGCTTTTGCATTTCCTCTGGTAAGTAAATTCTGCTTTCTTATTACTGGAGATATTTCTTTCCAATGACATGTAGGTAAACTTGGAAAGAATCTAAAAATCTAGATAGAAAACTGATAGGCTTAACTATGTCAGTAACTAAAAGGGATTTTTTTTTTTAATTGGATTTTCTGTCATTACAGATTTGTTCGTTTTGCCATTGGTTTTGATTTTGATTCTTTTTTATTATTTATTATTTATTATTTAACTCTTTATTTACTTGAGACAGGGTTTCTCTGTGTAGCCTTGGCTTTGATTCTTTATATTTCCTTTGTCTTGCAGGATGATAATGTCAAGTCCCTCCTTTGTAGCTTGATATATTTTAGAAGTTCAATGACTGCTGAGCAAGTTTTGAATGCTGAATGTTTCTTGCTTCCAAAGGGGAAATCAATTCCAAACCCAGAAAAAGAGATTGAATATACTCAGCATAACAGAGAAGATGAATCAAAGATGGAGAGTTTGGATAGATATAGCGAAAAGACAGGAAATGGTGAAGCCAACCCTTGACTGACAAATTAGTCCTTTATTGTTGCTGTATATGTCCCTTTTAAAAACTTTGTTCTGTTTGCTTAGTAGACAAAAATATTCTGGAAGTATTTAGATTGCATCTTTGGATTTGGGTTGTAAAAAAAATAAAAGACATGTTTTGGTTACACCTGAAAATCATTCATATTCTTTGCAATATTGCCTAATTTGGCATTGTTATAGAAGGAGTTTCTATTTAGACTTACTGGAATTAAGTCATTATAGTGTTAATGTGAGTTCTCTGTTGATGTATGCTAGTTGGTTGTGATAAAGGCTGACGTTTTTAGTAGCAAAGGATAATTGGCATCTGTTTTGTATCCAGTTCTAGCAACATAAAAATAAGTTAAGACACGTTCCTTGTATTTATAGGATCAACAGTTTGAGAAATTTTCAATGTTTAAAGAGATCTGTCTGTGAATCCATGAGTGCAGTGGTCCCATTATTTCTGGAAGACAACTGTTTAGCCTTCGCCTTCCTTGATGGCTAACTTTTACAGCCACTAACCCCCTCTTCTGTAGTGATCCCTGAGCCTTGTAGGGAGAGGGTGTGATACATATGTTCCATTTATGACCCAGCATTCCACAGACACTTACTGTCTACAGTTTTCTGGCTTCTACAAGACATCCAAGTCAATCATACAAATCTAAAGATTTGATGATAAGATCCACATAATTAGAGTGTACAACATTTATCTTTGTATATTTGGTTACTTCACTCAATATAATGTCTTCCAATTCTATCAATTTACCTGCAAATTGCACAGTTTCATGTTACTTTACATGAATATAGGTACCAAGTTTTCATTTATCCTTTCATTAGTTAATAGAGATCTGAGCAGCAATGAACATAAAAGTCTATATCCTACTTCTGTAGTAGGATATAGACTCCTTTGGGTATATGATAGCAAGATCATATAGTAGATCCATCTCTATTATTTTTGAAAAACTGTTCTGATTTGCATAGTGGCTTTATCAATATTCAGTACCACCAAAAGTGCATGACATTCCCCCTTATCCCAAATTCTTGTCAACACGTTACCATTGCTAATCTTGACCATTCTGATTGAGGTAAAATGAAGTCTTGAAACGTAATTTTAATTTGCATTTCCCTCATGGCTAAGAATGGTGAACATTTTAAAAATATTTCTTAGCCATTTATATTTTTTTTTTGAGAAATCTGTTCAGTCCTTTAGCTCTATTTTATTTTATCTTTTTCTGATATATTTTCTTTATTTACATTTCAAATGTTATCCCCTTTCCTGTTTTCCCCTCTGTAAACCCCCATCCCATCTCCCCTCTCCTTACTCACCAACCCACCCACTCCTGCTTCCCTGTCCTGGCATTTCCCTACACTGGGGCATCATATAGCTCAATTTTAAGCTGTGTCCTTAGTGTTTCGTTTTTTGAGTTATTTTTATGTTCTCTGCATTAACCCTATGTCAGATGTGTAGCTAGCAGTGATTTTTCCTTTTCTGTGGGAGGTTTCTTCAGCTAATTAGGATTTTTTTTTTTAATTTTACAGAAGCTTTTTAATGTCATGAAGTTCCACTTGCTGAATATTGGCCCCATTTCTTGGGCACCAGGGTCTTGTTCAGAAAATCCATACCTGACTATATATCCATTGTCAGTATTTTATTTAGACTTTTAAAGTATGTTTAGGAATTACAACAACTGGCTTGTAATTCTTCTTTTATGTTGTGGGGATTTATTTGGTTTTGGTATCACAGTACTGACTTTGTAAAAAGAATTTGGAAGTTTTCTTCCCTTTCATATCTTATTTTGAAATCGGCTAGAATTCTGTGCTGAGTCCGTTTTTTCTTTTTCTGTTTTTTTCTGTTTGTTTGGTTTTTTTTTTTTTTTTTCGAGACAGGGTTTCTCTGTATAGCCCTGGCTGTCCTGGAACTCACTCTGTAAACCAGGCTGGCCTCGAACTAAGAAATCCTCCTGTCTCTGCCTCCCAAGTGCTGGGATTAAAGGCGTGCGCCACCACTGCCCGGCCTGAGTCCATTTTTTCTTGGGTATTTTTTCGAGATTTTGAACTGCTTTTATTGTTTGTTATGGATATATTTTAGTTATTTACTTCATCTTGGTTTAACTTAAGTAGGTCATACTCATCTAGAAATTAATCCATTTCTCTAAAATTTACCAATTAAAGTACTATAATTTTTTTATTAGATATTTTCTTTATTTACATGTAAATTTTCCCTTTCCCAGGTTCCCCTCCAGAAAACAAACAAACAAAAAGAACAAGAACAAACCCCTTTTGCCTCCCCCCTCCCCATGCCTGCCACCCCACCCTCTCCCACTTATTTGCCCTGGCATTCCCCTACACTGGGGCACAGAACCTTCACAAGGCCGAAGTCCTTTCCTCCTATTGATGATTTTTTTGACAATACAATATAAGCAAAAACTATCATATCAGAATTGGACACAACCTAACAGTAGGAAAAGAGTCCCAAAAGCAAGAATCAGAGATCTACTTGTTCTCACAGTCAGGAGGCCCATACATAAAAATACTAAGCTAATAGCTATAGTATATACAGAGAGAACCTGGTGCAGATTCCTGTAGGCCCTATGCTTGCTGCTTCAG
>JADRCD010219510.1:0-12391 GCA_019843815.1 Montemys delectorum
TTTTCTGGGTCTATTGGTTTTTGTTCCATGGCAACTTAAAGACATATATAATTACATTATTTTTAAAATGTATCAAATATTGTATCCATAAGAATCACCCCTTGGTAATATTTTATTTAATATCCCAAATTGACATGTATTTGAAGTTTATCAGAAATGTTTATACTTCATAAGTAAGATCTAGTGGAGAATGATTTTTTTCTCCCAAAGTTGGCTTCTGTGTTTGCAAAGAAGCTTATATAAGCCAACCTAAATTTCTTCTGTCATCTGCTAGAATAACAAGCATGTTTTCACACATTCAATGTTTTAATCCTATTTGTCAGGTTGTTAGCTTGTGTTTCCAAATCTCTGATTTAAACTGGCCCACGAATCCCTGGTTAACTAAAGTCTAGGAAAAGGAAATGAGTTCCTGTCACTAGGCTGTTAAAAGGTCAACAAGAATGACAGATTCGCCATCTCAATTGCAGATTTCCAGCTAAAAGCCAACTGATGTCAAGACTGAGTCAAAGCTGAGACCTCATGATAATAAACAGATTGTCAAGACAGCAAAGGAGAATGCAGCTTAGAATAGGAAGCAAGCCCATGAATCTCATCATATGGAAATTAGGGGAGAATGAAAACATGAAGGCGAGACAAAGAGAGACAGAGAAGGGGGGCATGGAGAGGAGAGACAGAGAAAGAGACAGAGACAGAGAGACAGAGAAACAGAGAAAGACAGAGACAGAGAGAAATAAACACACAAATAGAATGATAGACAGAGACCCAGAGTGAGGGAGGGAAAGACAGAGAAAGGGAGATGGAGACATAGAGATGATAGATAGATAGGTAGATAGATAGATAGATAGATAGATAGATAGATAGATAGATAGATAGATAGATAGATAGATGGCAGATGAATGGTTGGTTAGATAGATAGATAACTCAGGATGACTGCTATGAGCCCTGGGAAGGTGGTTCTATATGCAATAAGAAAACAAACCAAGGAAACCAACAGAAGAAATTCAATAAGCAGCACTCTTTCATGATCTCTGTATAGGTTCCTACCTCAAGGTCTCTACCAGTTTGAGTTTCTATCTTGACTCCCATCAATGATTGAGTGAGACATTAAAATTATATGAAGAATTAAAATTTTGTCTCTTCAAGTTTCCTTTTTCACGGAGTTTTATCACAACCAAAGATTCTAACTCAGAAATATGACTCCTTTATTAATGAACTGATCCTTTGTTCATTTAGACAGCCCTTTATTTGCTACAAGATATAACTGCTGTTGTCATCATTGAAGATGTTATTAGTTCAGTCATGTCTGTAGTTGACAGGCTGTATAGCTGGATAGGATTATTGAGTAAATTCTTCCTTTGGCATTTTGCTTAGCTCCTTCATATACTGTGAAAGCCAGACCTCATGAATTAGGCTTCCAGGTCATTAGCAGTTCTATTACTACAAGTTATTTGTCTGAAAGGTTTGGTATCTTCAGTAGAAGGACATCACATTGATGATCTAGGAGACCATGAAGGGGAACATCAATAGCCTATTCTCTTTGGGGAATCTCTAGGAGCTTCCTCAGTAATAACTGTCAAAGAGGTTTCCCTGCCTGACTGTGCCTCTCATGGATCTAGAATTACAGGGAGTTTTGAGCTAGTTCTCTTTAACCACTGATCCATCTTGTCAGATCCATAGAAGATTTGTATCTGAATAAAGTTAGAAAATGTTAATAGTAGATGGTGGTAATTTATACTAAACTTTTATGGTTGTATAATGTTCAAACACTTTAAATGAAATTGAGAAAGTTTAAAAGCATTTTCTCTGTACATAAAGTTTCTATTTAAATTTATCATCCTTTTTTCATTTAATTTTCAGAATTATTCTTCAAAATTTATGTATAAAATTGATTTAATGTGCTTCCCATTACCTATTACTATGGCATCTATTTATGTTTAAGTATTTATTGCTAACAAAGAACTTTTTATTTAAAATTTTACAGTTTATTATAAGACTTGTTTTATTTTACTTTTTATTCTTGATTAATTTTAGAACATAGAAACATAGAGATCCCAGAGGGAGGACCTCAAGTAACCTTAAACAGGAAGCTTCATTATAATTAAATTTGTATATCAGGAATACAACTCTAGTAAAGAATAAAATGTTTTTATCAAAAGATTTAAGTAGCAATGTCCAAATAACTACATTTAAAATATGTTGATTAAAAACTGATCTATATGATAAAAGCAAAATGTCAGTATTTTCTGGTGAGTAGAAATGTCAATATTTCAGACTCTAGTAGCTTTCTTTAGCATCCCTGACTTTATCCCTAATCTTAGAGAATATAGAGGCTGTGTTTCTCCTATTATGTCTTTATGAAAGAATGAGGCAAACAGTTTCCATTAAAAATATTTAATCTATACAGAGTCTTCTTTAAGAATTGGAAGATTTCATTTTAAAGATAAAGTTTTCTATTTTTCATGATGTGGCTCTTTTTAAAAATTTATTATTTTACTGAACATATTTTCTTCAAAGAATATGATCTTCATTATGGTGAACCCACCTTCTAATTCTCCCAGTTAATTCCTCTTCCCTTTTCATTTATATCATCCTCTTTCTTTCTCTCCTTAAACAAATGAACAGACAAAAAAGAGACTTCTAAGGGATAATAATAAAATAAAGTATAATAAGATAAAACAAAAACAACACATCAGAGTAGGACAAAACAAGCAAACAGAAGGAATGAGTCCCCCCTTCCCCAAAACATGCATACACACACATACCCCTCCACACACTAAAATATGTAGACACTGACCCATTTGTTCACACCTTCAAGAATATCACAAAAACACAAAACCAGAAGCAGAGGACCTTGATGGTAAATTCAACTCATTATTTTAGATAAATAAATAAAATTAAAATTAAATCAAATCTAAAAAGGAGAGAGAATAAAAGAAAAAATGAAACCCCTGATACAACATTGTGAGGCAATGAATTTCCAACAATGCTGTTGAGTCTATATGTGTACATGTATGTGTTGTATTATGTGTGTGTGTGTGCGTGTGTGTGCATGTACATGTGGTGTGTGTGTGTGTGTGTGTGTGTGTGTATGTGTGTGTGCATGCTGTGGAGAAGAGAACAACTTGAAGGAATCCATTTTTCCTTCTCAAGGGTTCTAGTGAGGGAACTCAGGTCATCAGCTCTGGCAGCAAGTACTTTTACTTTCTCTTCCATATCCTCAACTCATTGCATTGCCTTTTAACAAAAATGTGCCTTGTTTCAGTCACATCACCCCTCCCAATCTGACTTTGGCACTAGATCAGCCCATTATTGAAATACAACTGATGTCTGAATCCATACCCTATCTAATCCTGAATCCTGACTAGGAATATTTCCCTCAAATCTCAAATCACAGATCCAAGTTTTCAGGAGCTTGAAATGACTTATTCTGAAGAACAAAATTAAGTTATTCCTAACCAATTTAATGATTACCATTTTGCTTTCTATAACAATCATGGCATTTCCATTTTCTGCATAATATATAGGGAAATGTGTAATTCTAAGACACCTTGGTCAGTAGCTTGGCCTTCAATACTAATATAATTCCTCCAATTTCTTCAAAAGCACAATGTACTATTCATAAAGCAAACACAGTATATAAAAATAAATAATACAAGAAAGCTCATTTCATGACTTTAATAACTTACATTAAATATTCTGTTTGTAATGGTTTAGTAGATAAACATAGGATATAGTATCATCTTCTAAGTGAAAACTACAATCTGTGGTTAGAATCCCATAAACTATTTGCATTTTAAACAAAATCTTAACTCCAAGGCTTGAATAAGATGCAGAAACAAAAATTAGCTCAACAATTATGCTTCTCCTTTCAATTGAGCAATCCTTGCAACCAGTAGGTAGCTTAAAACAATTTGATCCTTTTTGGCATGCCAGAACCAGTGCATTATAATTTTTATTTTCAATGCTTGTCATAATGACATAGTATTAATTTTCACTGTTATACTGACAACACTCAACTTTAAGATGTAATGTCAGAGAACACACAGATTTATTATTACAGTGCTTAGATATACAACACAAAACTAATAAGAAATGAGAATATCAAACACCTGTAATAAAACAACACTCCAATCAGAATGTTTCCAAAACTCAATCTATCACAGAAGAAGAAGGAGACAAATGACAGCTGAGCTCTTGCAGGATTAAGTCCTTAACAAAAGCCTTACTAAATAATAGCTCCCAGAAAACTTTTTGATTTTACATTTTTCCTTCACACTGTGTGACTCTGTACTCTATTTTACAGAACAATGCTCCACTGAATGCTGTCACTCCTACAAATGGTGTGGTAGCAGTCAAAGACTTTCAAAGGGAGCTGAATAATATATACATATCTTATTTTAATGTTCTCAAAACACATGGACCTTTTAGTATTAGTAGTGAGTGAAAAGTGCGACCAGAAGGTGAAACACAGCCTGTCCTGTGGAGCCTGACAGCAAGACACTGCATGCTTCATTAGATATTCTCCTCAGAGCAGCTGGTCAATGGGTCATGAAAATGAACCAGAAATATTGTCTTTTTACATTTTTTTCCATTTCTTCCTACACAGACAATTATGAACAGTTGGAATTATGTGCTAGTACATCAATTCTCTGCTTTTACTTTGCTAGTGTTGTTTCTGAAATCAAGTGCTACAGAAAACACCCATTTGGAGTTCTTTAACTATTCCTGTAAACATGGACATTAGCAAAAATCATTCTAAAAATGAGGGATTCCTTCCTTTTTTATGTCCTTCCTTCCTCTTTTACATCCTTCCTTCTTTTCTTTTCTGTCTTTGTTTTTTCTTTCCTTCTTTCTGAAATTAGCAAATCATTTTATAGAAAAAATATAAGCACATAGGTTAAGTATCTATTTATAAATTCAAATGAGTATGAAAATCAGAAACAATGTTCATTTTTATTATATTTCACTACCACTATAATGTAATCTCTTCCAAGAACTTACAAGAATTAAAATCAATTACACTGATATTATAGTACTGTTTATACCATGATATTTAATACTGATAATTCTGAGGTTTGCATACATTTCCTCATAATAATTCCTTATCATAGGAATGCATTTTTCTAATCCATTAATATATTAACAAAATGTAAATATTGCTAAAGTGTTAAAAATTCAACCTCTTTAAATCAAACTATCAAATATTTAAATAAAGCCAGCACTTGCATTTAGTTACAATTCCATTTCTCAGGTAAATTTAGAGTATTAGCAATAATGATTCTCTTCATTTTGTAGTGAATCAATATTAAAGCATTCGGCCAATTGTATCAAAAAATTAGATGAGCTACGCTTATAGTATTTCAAATGAAAATCCTGTATAATATTTGTGGGTACATTTTAAGTCATAAAGGAACAGCATAAAATATACATTCTCAGTTGGTATGATGGGTAATGCAAATAATAGAATATCATATTGAAAGGATAAACAGCAAATCGATTAATTAAGCAGTAGACTTTTTTTCTCTGTTATTAGGCCAAAGATTACTCAGAAAAGATTTCCAGATCAGTAATATCAATAACAACTTTGCTGTCTTATTTATTAGAGTAAAGAAGTTTAGGATGCTATTTGTAACGTCCCAAGCATCAAAACAAGCAATATTAAAAAAAAAGGATGAAAAATAAAGCAGAGAAGATATAGGATTATTAAATAATGTCCTAAGTCAGTGATTGTCAACCATTCTAATGCTTGACCCACATCTCTTCATGTTGTGGTGACTCCAATTGTAAATTCATTTTTTGGTATTTTATAACTGTAATTTTGCTGTTCTTATGAATTATGATATAAATACTGTTTTTCTCAAAGGACTAAGGTGACCTTGTAAGAGGTCCTTTGAACCCACAGGTAGAGTTTTTCTAAAGCATTGTCCTATCCTACACACAATGTAAAGCAAACATATGATGCTAACTTCCAATCTCCAGACCATTCTGTACACCATCCTGTAAGCTTATCATATTCTTAATAAAGTTAGGTATTAATTTCACCTTCACAGACATATTTAAATTTCACTTCTGTCAACATTAACCGTTTAGGCCTAGAAGTATTTCTCAGGCTAATTACAAAGAAACAGATATTAGTTGTTAAAAATGCACTAAAATTTGAGAGATCCTTAAAGATAATAGGAACTGCTGAAAATATGTTAGCAATTGCTATCAAATTTTCTTCCGGATGCTTTGATCCTTCTTCGTTTTGTACAAGCATCATAAAACTATATGCCCCATTCCTTAGCCTTGTAACAAAAACACTGTGTCAAGGTTAACTCTCAGTGTTCTACGTCTGAAAGAAGCAAGAGTTCTTGCATTTCATTTTACTTCTCCACATTGTCAACTGGAGCTATTCATGCTTTTATCTTGACATACATACTTCTTTTTTTACCTAGGAGATCCATTCTTAAAGTCTCATTTATAAATTGTAGAATATCTCTTATTGATTACAAATTTTGTCTGGTGAATACTAGGAGGAAGAATTACAGAATCAAATTTATATTCTCCCCATTAATTTATATTTTCAATGGGAAAACTTTTTGGTGCCATCTGACTTTTATAGTTATCACTGAGGACTGAAATGTCTAGAATCGTAAAGCCAACTTGATTTCTCCCTTACTATATCCTAAATGCAACCTACTCAAACTTCAGCTCTTCATATTTGTTGGGAAATAATTGTTATTTTGTTATTTATGTTCTTAATGATATCCAAGCCTACCCAGTGGCTCAAATAAAATAGTTACTCTTTTACTCACGCAAAAATGTGTTTAATTTGGTTTTTTTGTGAATTTCTTTTTTGTTGTTTATTTTATTTATTTCCATTTCAAATGTTACCCCCTCTCCCAGTTCCCCTCCACAAACTCCCTATCCCATTTCCCCAACCACCTGCTTCTATGAGAGTGTTCCCCCACCCATCCACCTACCCACTCCCAACTTACCACCCTAGCATTCACCTACTGTGGGAAATCGAGTCTCCACAGGACCAAAAGCCTCCCCTTCCATTGATGCCAGATTGTGTACTTTTTGGTTGGTGGTTTAGTCCCTAAGAACTCTGAGGGGTCTGCTTGGTTGATATTATTGTTCTTCCTATGGAGTTGCAAACCACTTTAGGTCCTTTAGTTCTTCCACTAACTCCTCCATTGGAGTCCCTGTGTTCAGTCCAGTGGTTAACTGCCTGCATCTGCATCTATATTGGTCAGGATCTGGTAGAGCTTCTCAGGGGACAGCAGTACCAGGCTCCTGTCAGCAAGTACTTCTTGGTATCAGGAACAGTGTCTGGGTTTGATGTCTGCAGATGGGATGGATCCCAAGGTAGGGCAGGCTCTGAATGGCCTTTCCTTCAGTCTCTGCTCTACCCTTTGTCCATATATTAATTATATATCTTAGCATTTTTTTCTTTCATCTCCTACCTCCACCTAGGGTACCAGACATGAACTCCCTTTTATTGAGAGTGACCTAAGTCTATTTTATGGCTACCAGTTATTGTCAAGAGGTAAATGCTAGTATTACATTTTGGAGGATAACTTGCTGTTATAGTTATTTTCATGCTTCATAGCTTCTACAGCTTAGTAGGACTGTCAGTTGCTTTTCTGTTTGGAAGCTTGTTTAGCTTCTTTGTATAGCTATGTGAGCTAGTTTTCAAGGCAGATGTTTCTTGGTTAAATCCAGTTCAATTGCCCTTAATCCTATTTGCAAGTATGTGTGAGTGTGTTGTAAGCAATAAGGTCTTACCTTCAATTTCCAAGAAATAACCAAAGATGTTTGATTTTGGATTTCTTTTTTGTATTTGCTTTTGTTTTGTTTTGTTCATTTTTGTATGCTGTCAGCAATCTCTCAATTGTGCTATACTCATGAAACTAACTAATATTAATGAAGAAGCACCCAAGATACAGGGAACATCCGCACAATGTAGAATTTGGACGTGAGTCTTCCGGATCTCAGGATACAATAACATAACTAGCTATAAACCATGAAATTTAAAGAATGCACAATAAAGTCAAGGACTGCACTCAGGATGTTTACTTCTGAGAGGCTCTTCTTGGTACAGAATTACAAACTCATATCACTACTGACAAAGAATATCACAGACATGAACTTCCAATCACTCACTGTATATTCAGATAACAAAATATTCATATCCTTAAGTAATGAAAGAGAGTACTTTTGCCAACTGGAAGCATGACATGGGCACAAAAACAGATAACGGAGGCACCATCTTTTTATTTTCATATTGTACCTTCTTCACAGAATCATTAGGTATTTATGGGAAATGTTTGGGAGAGAGTAAATAGGATTTCAATCATACAACCCTTTCCCACACTCATGGCAGCATTTGATGTCCATGTCTGTTGTCTTCTTGATCTTAGTTATTCTGACGGGCAGTAAAATGAGACATCAATGTAGAAGGGTTTTTTTTTATTAGATATTTTCATTATTTACATTTCAAATATTCTCCCCTTTCTTGGTTTCCTCTCCAAAAAACCCCCATCCCAACTCCCTCCCCCTGATTCTATGAGGGTGCACTCCCCACCTCTCCCCACCACTCAAATACTCCTACCAATCTGCCCTAACATTTGCCTACACTGGGGCATCAAGCCTTCAGCTTCTTGGGTTCTTTCTCTAGCTCCTCCATTGGGAACTTTGTACTCAGTCCAATAGATGGCTATGAGCATTCTTTTCTGTATTAGTCAGGCATTGGCAGAGCCTCTCAGGAATCAGTTTTAACAGTCTCCTGTCAGTAAGTACTTGTTGGCATCCACAATAGAATCCAAGGAGCTTAAGAGCTTTGCAGCCCCATAGGAGGAACAACAATATGAACCAACCAGTATCCCCAGAGCTCCCAGGATCTAAACCACCAACCAAACAGTACATATGGAGGGACCCATCCCTCCAGCTGCGTATGTGGCAGAGAGTGGCCTTGTGAGACATCAATGAGGGGAGAGGCTCTTGGTCTTGTGAAGGCTTGATGCCTTAGTGTAGGGGAATGCCAGGACAGAGAAGCAGGAGGGGGTGGGTTAGTGAGCAGGGAGAAGGTGGATTGGATGGGGGGGGGGTTTGGAGTGAATAAAATTAGCAATGTAAATAAAGAAAATATCTAATAAAAATAATACTAAAAAAAAGATAAAAGAAATGGAGGGACAGAGATGGAGCAGAGACTGAAAAAATGGTCAACCAATAATTGGCCCAACTTGAGACCTATCCTATAGACAGACACGAGTTTCTGACACTATTACTGGTACTCTGTAAAGTTTGAAAACAGAACCCTAAATATAACTGTCCTCTGAAAGATTCCACTGATTCAGAAGGATGCAGAGAACCATAGCCAAACAGTGGATGGGGTGTGGGGACTCTTATGGAAGGGCTGGAGGAAAGATTGTAGGGTCTGACTGGGGCAAGAATACCACAGGAACACCAATGGAGTGAACTAAGCTGGACCCTTGGAGATTCTAGAAAACTTAAGAACCAATCAAGAACCCGGGCGGTGATGGCACATACCTTTAATCCCAGCACTTGGGAGGCTGAGGCGGATTTCTGAGTTCAAGGACAGCCTGGTCTATAGAGTGAGTTCCAGGATAGCTAGGGCTTACAGAGAAACCCTGTCTCAAAAAATGAAACAAAACAAAAATTGATAAAACCTTATTTAACTACCAGAGAAGAAACTGATGAACTGAGAGGATAGCTGGGTCTCCTGAACAGAACACTTCAATGCAGGGACATGGCCATTCTTATTCACAGTGCTAAGTCCATAGCTTTGGAAATTTATGTACTTTTTTTTCCCAGGTGGAGATAACTCTGTGTGAAAGACTTCATTCATTAAATTCCACACAACAAAAGTTCCCTGTGCCCTTTTCAGTGCAATTTGTATGCAATGAGTAGATGACAAGGTTGCCTCGGCCTTTGGAGAGAGCAAACAGGAATCTTTTGATATAACTTTCACTACAAAGTTTTGATATGGCAGAGCCTTAAGCAAACATTTCTTATTAAAAGTTAGAGTCTAGAAGACGCCTCATGCAAAAGCTTCTTGAGACCAAGCATGATTCACTAGCAATAAGCTCTTCAGATCATGCCTGCAATCATTATCAAAAAGGCTTCATTTGTACACATGAGCGAACGCTTCTGGATTTCCAGTCACCAATTCAGTCATTTCCAATTCCAGATGTTAATCACCATTGCAATGCATCAGATTAAGAAAAGAAAAAAAAAGTCTCATTTACTGTCTGAGGAGATATATATGCATCCATATGTATATGTATAACCTACAAAGATAAAAATGTCATACAAATATGGCAACTGACATATATTTATAGCTAAATGTATCTCCTCCTAAAGGATATGAACTTAAATTCTTAAGAGTCAGTAATCTTAAAATATCACATATATAATTATCCTTTGCATAATGTGCAATTATTTAAAGAAGTCTCACACAGTTAATAGATGATACAGGTTACCCAAGAAATAATAATGTGCTGAAATATTTGAGTTAGTTATTTCCAGGACAAATTCTTCATCTTTTCCCGGAATATACATTTAAAAAGATCCTTAATACATTTTCTTTTGGTAAGGAAAAAATGACTCTTTTCTGCTTTAGGTTTAGTTAAATGCAAATATTTCGAGAATAGGGTAAGACATATAATAAAAATATCTATTTTTCTGCTTAATATACTTGACATATCATTTCCTGAATTTTAAAATATAGATATAAAAAGTGTATAACAATGATCATGAATATACAGTAATTATTTCATGTAGGTTTCTATCAACAAACATGAAGTTTTATATGTAACATTAACAACTGCATTTTCTATGAACGTTCATTTTAGTATTTAGAAAATTTTCTCATAATGATATAGTCCAAAGCTTCAAATATCTATCTTACCTACACTATGTTTTTCATTTAATTTAATAAATGCTTAATTTGTATATTCTGATCTTACATCCTACTCATTTCCCAGTTCTTTCATATATACACTTCACCTTTGTAAACTGCCCCCTGAGATGAAAAATCAAACAGACAAAAATCTAGCCTTAGAATGTTATAGGGTATGCTACACAATACACTTTTTTTGTTTCAATTGCTCGTTTGCAAACGTTGACCACAATGAGTCTTTGGTCTAGTTCAAAACTTCTGACTTCTGCAACACCATCAATACTGGAGCCTCACAGAGACTTCTCTCTGACGTCTTGCTTGCAAGGGGTACGGCAGGCACAGCATAGTAATGGGACATCAACATGACCTCAGGTGACAGCCTAGAGCATGGACATCCTCATGGTCTTGGGTGGTAACTTGAACCACAGACCGAGACACAAACCCCAGCTACAGCAAGACCAAGGACCCAGACATTCACCATGGCCTCCGGTAGCAACACAGGCTACTCTGATCAGTTGCCCCACCTTCACAACTCCCCACCCCTCTGCTCCCCACATGCTGCAGCAGGCCAGACAGCTACCCTCAACAGCTGAGTGGATTTTGGTGGCAACACAGATCACAGACATCAATACAATCTTGGCTGTAAAAGAGCTACATATCCAGACATGCACCGAGGGGGCAGGCCAAGCTCGATGATCACCATGGGTTCAGGTGCTTGTGCAGGTTCCTCCTATCTGCCTATCCCTCATCATAATTGCATGTATCTTCTGTTCCACATCTCTCCTCAGGGAGTGAAACTTCTCAGCTTAGCTTTCTTTCTTCATCTCTTCATTACATATTCACTTGATGGCGGGGCATGTATGAACGCTTGTGTGTGGAGACAGCTAAGTAAGTAAAATGCTTGCTCTGCATGTGTGAGCACCTGGATTCATTCCTCAGGAGTCAAGTCAAAATGCTATGTTTGATAATTTGGACATTTAAGCTCAGTGCTTTGGAAATAAAGACTGGCAGATCCCAGAAGCTTGCTTGTCCAACTAGCCTAGCCTGCCTAGCCAAGCTGTCTACAAGAACAAAGTGGAGAGTGCCTGACCAATGTGACATGATTTTGTTCTCTGGCCTCCAAATGCACCATCCCACACATATATACACACTCGAATGCACAAATATATGATTACACACATGAAAACTCACAGGTTCATGAGCCCAAGAGAGTAATTGCTTTTCAGTATCTGACTTATTTCAAATAACTTCATGACTTCCTGTTACATATTTTGATGCTAATGGCAGAATTTCAATTTTCTTTATGGTCCTTTATACTATTAGGTGGTGTTATGTCATATTTTCCCAGTTGTGATTTTCTTTCATCAGCTGATGGGCACCAACCTTCTTTCCAAACCTTGGATGGTACAACGACAATAATCATGGGAAAACTTGTTTATTTCTATGAAGTGACATAACTGCAATATTAGAGATTGATAGTGA
>JADRCD010219511.1:0-13440 GCA_019843815.1 Montemys delectorum
CTAGAGTTATAGGTACAAACAACCATACATAGCTGTTAGATCTTCATAGATGTTGGAGGTCCAAATTTGGGTCCCAATGCTTGAATGGCATCTCCCTAGAGCTAGAATTATAGATACAAACAACCATGCCTAGCTGTTAGATCTTCACAGATGTTAGAGGTCCGGCCTCTGTGCTTGAATGGCAGGCACTTTGCTAACTGAAATACCTCTTCACACTTGCTGGAATGGGCAATTACAGGTAAGATGAATGCCTTTATATTCCATCTCCTCTGAATCCTTATGCTAAGAGTTCTCTTGCCCAGATTCCCTTGCATTAGTGCCCTCATGAGAGTTCCCATTCTCTGTCTTGTGAATAGATGGGCCCTTGACTTTTACCACTTTCAAATAGAAGACAAGAATGCATGGAAAATTAGTTATGTCCCCAATCTCAGAATCCTAGTTCCTCCTCCCAGCTCTACCTTGGTATCATGTCTCATTCAGTGTTCTATCACTATAAAGAGACACCAACAGCATGTCTATTTTTCTAAAGGAAAACATTTATTGGAGCTTGCTTAGAATTTTAAAGGTTTAGTCTATTATTATCCGGCAGGGGCATGGTAGTATGCAGATGGAAGTACCGAAGAGTGCTACATGGGTTTCAGCAGGTAGCAGTAAGAGAAAGAACTCCAATGGTCCTGGCTTGGACCTTTAAAACCTCAAAACCCACCTCTAGGGACACACTTCTTCCAGCAAGACCACACCTACATCAACAAGGCCACATCTTGTAATCCCTCCCAGGTAGTGCCACCACATGATGACTAACCATTCAAACATGTGAGCCTATGGGGACCATTCTTATTCAAACCACCACAGATTATTCAGAGGGAAGAACTGGCATTAATAAGTTACCATTCTGTCCCATACCAACCTGTGATATTGTCTCCTTTGGCAAAATAGAATCTATTACCTGGAAGTCCTATAAAATCTGTAAGGAACTGAAAAGGCTGAGTCATCCTGAGGGATCTGGGAAGTAACTCAAAATTCAACAGCTAACAACCTTTCACAGGAATAAAACTGCCTGAACATAATCAGTTCACCCTAATTGACTTCATACAGTTTTATTACATAACTGATGGCTTTAAAACTCAAACCAATTAGTTTGTCAAACAGAGGTTAAATTCTTGACTGGTTTATTCAAGATAAATTTAGGCAGGATTTACAACACTTTATGCCAGCCACTGAACATGTAATCTCTTTAGAAGAGAAATTAGTACAGACTTCTCCATGACCAGAAAAGAAAGAAAATCCTATGAAGATGCTGGTCTTGATGACCATGACAGTGACCCTGGATTATATTTCATCCAGTGAACTCTCCTTTGCTATTCAATTATATACTTGTGAAGGCTTGGAAAGTTTTTATCTGGTGTCACTGGTGATATTGTGTCTGAAGCTGTTATACTTGAACCAGGGAAAAATCAGCAAGATTACCATCTATACCAGACTCCCAAAAACTCACTAAATTTCAGCCATTCACATCTTCCAGCAGCTCCTACAGGTAGCTGAGAGTAAGTCATAGGCATCAGCTGCTTATTCTTGAGTCTATTTCTCTAGTCCTCTGTGGCATTTTAAATCACTCTCATTAGAAATACCATGTTCACAGTGTCTTTTAAGAGTTTTAAATCACAATTCTGGTAGGCTAAGATGGCCTTTTCCTATGCCCAATCAACTATAGAAATCAATTGGCCAGTCTTTACCTGCTTCTCATACACTCATGTCTATGCCCAATGAGATAAAAATATCAAAACAAGAAATACATAGAAATGGAAACAAAACCTGGAGTTTTAATGTGAGAATTAGTGCTAATCTACAGTGCTAGGGAAACATTTGGACATTAATTATTTCATTAATTTTACATAAATGTGTGGGGATTTTATAGATAAGGAGTCAGTAATCTTTCTTATGGGGAAACAGACAATATTTTCAGCTTTATAGCTTTATTGAAACCAACAATGCTATATAAATCTTTACCATCTATAATTTTAAGAGATATAATTATATAATTTTCAATTTAATTTTCAGAGATAATTTGCATATATTTTTATCTTTCAGAATCTCAATAAAGAATAGATAATTCATGATAGTCAAGATAGTTTGGCAGATAAAGGCACTTGCTGTCAACCCCAGTGAATTGAGTTTGATTCCTCAGAGTCCACATGGTGAAGGAGAGAACCAAGCCTGGTGAATTGTTCTCTGACAACCAAATATTATCATACATATTGTGGTATGCATGTGCAATTTGTGTGGGGGATAATCAATAGTATATAGAACTTAAATTATCACATTTTCTCTGAGACAAAAAATTAAAGGAAGTCGTATGTGTTAGTGTGTGTGTATTAGTGTGTGTGTGTGTGTGTGTGTGTGTGTGTGTGTGTGTATGTGTGTGTGTGTGTGTATGTATGGGGGTAATTTTTACTTACATTATTGAGTTTTTCTAGAATTTATACTAGTAATTTAAAAATGGAAACAAATAGCCCTCTACTCTTATAGCACATAACTCTGAGAAAGACAAATCACAATAATTACATATAACATGTGCTTAGATTAGTATATATAGGCCTCAAACACATTAAATACTATAGAAAGATATGTAGGAGGGGAGAGATGGTTTAGCAGTTTTAGGACAAAATGTTCTTTTTAGGACCCAGGTTTGGTTCCTAACATTCATGTCAGCTTACAAACACCTATATGTAACTCCAGCCCCAGGGAATCCAAGTCTACTTCTCCACGGCCATCCACACTCTCAACTGCACTCACATATCCATACCCAAATAGAGACATACACATATAGAGGCATTCTTTAAACAATAGAACTAAATATTATTCATATATGAAGAACTTAGGTATATACCAAAGAAGCCTTTTCTAGTTATCTGTATTTCCCCTTTTCCAATCTTAATAAGAAGGACACCAGATTTGGGGGATAATTAAATGATTAAAACACTTGACATATTTATAATGACTATTTCCCTTTTGTGGATTTCTAGCATTGGTTGTTCCAACTAGGTGTGCCTGGATTGGAAAGGGCACAGTGCAAAAAAACACTATTTTCTTGTTTTGTTACATCTTATTTGTATCTTATCTTTTTATTTGTTTTATTATGTCACAATAAACTTCTTTTTCTCATGACAATTAAGATCTTTAATTCTTGATAACTCTAGTTAATGGATAAATTTCTCCAAGCAATGCTGAGAATTAAAATGAGAATAAACAGATAAATAAAAATTCTGATTAGTCAATATAATTCTAAACCAGATGAAATAAAAAGACAAATATTATTCTGTAGTTTTTCAAACTAATATAGCATATGGTGGAGAATTAACTACCAAAGCTTCATATTTACACTGTAAATAAAGAAAGACGCTTGGATGGCAAGATTAAATGGCAGCCAAAGCCTGACTGAAAAAGTTTCTTCTGTATTAATCAGATCATGACTTGAGTATATAGATCAAATGTATGCTGTGATTCATGCTTTGCATTTTAATTCCAAGAAAGCGCAACTAGCAATAAACACACATACAAGACATGGTTCTCACACAATGCTCAAGAAAGATGGGCATGTGATGTTCCATTCAAGATAGCCAGGTAAAGACCCCAATTAAAGATGGCCATGTCAAGATGTTCAAATCGAGATTGTTGGGTTAGGGGTTGCAGAGTTTGTTCTTTAGTTAAAAATGCTGGCTGCTCATGAAAAAGACTCATGGTTGAATGCCAGAACCCACCCGGCAGCTCACACCTCTTTGTAAATCCAAGGTATCAGGGAATATGGTGCCTTCTTCTGACCTCCATAGACACCATATATGCATGCACATACATGCAAACACTCATATACAATAAAATAATAAAATAAATCTAAAGAGTTACACAAGTCAAAATGCTCAAGTCAGGCTGTTCCACTATTTCTGGGGAGGGGTATGTAAATTATTATTACAGTTGAGATGCAAGTAAATAATTGTCAGATGGTACATGGTAGATTTTAAAAGGATTGTTTCTACTTCAGTGTCATACCAGTCATGCCAAGAGTATAATGAGGCAGTAGCTAAATGAGATGTTACAACACTTCCTTACCTTATCTTTTCTGTGACAGTTATTTCACATAATCAACATAGTTAGTATGAAAGAGTCTTATTCCAAAATCTTTTATAAGGTAGATTCTGTCTTTCTCAGTAGGTAGATGAGGCATAGATACTCAGGAAATAGAGATAATAAATCAAAGTAACAGTACACAAAAGTACAGACAGCCCAAGACTAACCCTTTAGTTACATGGAAAGGGCTATAGTACCAGTCTTGTGAAAGAGTTTAAACCTTGAAATATATCACATGTCATGTTAGGAAATAAAAATACATAGGGAGACAGGAGGAATTTTATGTGGACAGCCACAGGATTACATTTGCATCTGAAAAAGGAGACTTCTTTGTACAGACTGCAGGATTTTTAGAGGTTTGGTGTGGTAAAACGGAGAAAAGCAGTTACTGTAATTGCTCTGGAAAAAAGTTCAATCCATGACAGAGGCAAGAAATGGAAAAGAGAAGATGGTATTAACAGACACTAAGAAAGTGTACCTAGTAAGGCTTCCTGGCCATATGAAGGAGGGAGCTTGAGGAAGCAGCAGCTAAGAGTGACTGACTGCTTACATGGGAGATTAGGTGGAGAGTAGAGTGTGAGTTTATAAAGCTCTATGGCAAGAAAATGGTAGTGATGGATAGGTGGCCAGAAGTTTTATGAGTGTAGGGTAGTGGTAAGTCTACAATAAAAACAGAGGTCTACATATCATTAGCACAGACCCTGTGATGAAAGTTTAAGGTACTGATGAGTTCCAGATGGGAAGGAGGGGTAGTAAAGAAGAATATGCTCAACAAGAAAAGTTTAAGGAATATTGAAAGTAAGAGTAGACCAAATAGTAAATATGAGAAAATAGGAAACAGTGGGTATAGTGATGCCTCCCCTACACACACACACACACACACACACACACACACACACACACACACTTGCATGCACTCACACTAGAGATCAAATCCTGAGCTTATACTAACTAGACAAGCATTCCAGAATGTAGCTACATTGTCAACCCAAAGATCTCAAACCAAGGACCAGGTAAGAGAGGTGTTTGAAAACTAATTTGCATAATATTTGATCTAAGATAAAAACTTCAATTGCACTATCAAAAAATTGAGGTTGAGTCTACCTCTCTGTTAATCTTGTGAGTATGGCTCTAGAGATTAAATGAAGATAGTATTTTAATAAACAAATCAGATTTAGTGTCACAGACCACAAAGGACATATAGATGTCAAGTATTAGGCTTAATAAAACTTAGGCAGAGTAATCTAATCAACTTGGTAAAGCTAATGTGTTCCAGTACAATTTCAGTGAAATTGTAATAGGAAGCCACATTGCAGTGGGCAGAGATTGCAAGAAAAGTAAGGAAGCAATATCGGGGCACATACTTCTTTAAAAATATTTACAGCTAAAAAAAAATGAGTGAGGAGATGACAGGAGCCCTAGGGGATGCTTAGTCAAAGGATCTCAAAAACAGTTTGACATGACAAGGTAGCAACTTCATCTAGAGCTAGGTCCTTAGAACCCTGGTGCAATTCACCTGCAGTGGAGCACAAATTGATGGCTGCCCTTCTCTGGAAAATGTCCCTGCCATAGGGCCACATTTCCATCTAAACATCAACTAGGAGAGGTTCATTTAATTGGACCTTAGAGGCGTTCGATTGGCAGCAATTTTGTATTAAAGTGCAAATATTCAGAAAACTACTGGAAACGAGGCCAGGATCTGTGCTTGAAGTAAAAAAGAAAAGGGGAGAAAGAAAACACAAGAAGAAGAAAAAAGAAAATTTGGCCTGGTTTTTAGTTTTGCCTGAGCTGTATCCTGGGAAGAACAGAAAATTCTGGAACATAGGACAAGAAAGAGCAACCATTTGTTAGCTCATGTTTTACTTATTTTAGCTTTTCACTTGTGTATGTGCACGTGTGGGTACATGTACTTATGCATGCACCTTTGGAGGCTAGAGATCAACTTTGAATGTTGATTTCTATCAATCCTCTATCAACTTCCACATTATTTGTTGACACAGAGTCTCTCACTGATCCTAGAACTTAGTTCTAGACCAAACTGGCTGTCCCTTGGCAGGTGGGATCCATCCCGTCTCCACATCCCAGCACTGGGGATATAGACACGAGCAACCACACTTAGCTTCTGACATGGTGATGGAAATCCAAACTTAGGTCCTTGAGCTTATACAGCAAGCATTTATGCATTGAACCATTATTCCAGACCCAGCTGAGGTTGTATTTGACTGCAGTAAGGCATCTTTCGTAAAATTTCTTTCTTTCTTTCTTTCTTTCTTTCTTTCTTTCTTTCTTTTTTTTTTTTTTTTTTTTTTTTTGAGACAGGATTTCTCTATGTAGCCCTGGCTGTCCTGGAACTCAATTTTGTAGACCAGGCTGGCCTAGAACTCAGAAATCTGCCTGCCTCTGCCTCCCAAATGCTGGAATTAAAGGTGTGTGCCACCACCACACAGCTAAAATTTCATTTTCTAATAATGAAAAACTGAACTTAAACTTAATAATTTGAATCATAATTAAATCCATTAAGCTGATACACAAGACATGCACATATTAAAGGCCATACTTCTGAAAATCAATTTTAGTTTGCCCTATACATTATAACCAAGGAAGAATGTGGAGAAATCTGTGCTATACTTCTCATCCTCACATCTTGTTCTTCTGACTGAATATGAGTATTGTTCTCTCAGATATTGAAGATAGGCTATTGATTTATATTGGCAACCATTATCAACACACATGATACTCAACTCTCAAGTTGGTCTCTCCATCCTTGAATGTACTATTCTTTCCTAGCATCCAAAAACATGTTCATAGACACCATATACACTGCCTCTAATTCTAATGTTACTTAAGTATCATTCCCTAGCAAAATGTAAAGATAAGGCATCACAAGACAAGGAAAGAAAGAAAACAATGGGTACCATGACTAGTGAAAGGTGAGAGAGAAAAGGAAGAAGGAAGAGAGTGTAGAGATGGAAGGCAGGCCCTTATACACCAGGAGCTTTCTACCCACCCAATAATAGTCTAATACACTTTTTTTAATAATAGGGAGAGTAGTTTGCCAATTAATGTTAGAAATCACCCTAATTAAGAATAAAAATTTAAAACAGCATCTGAAAATAAATTGACTGTAATGTTTATCTATCATTCCTATCTTCTTTTGTCTCATTTGAGATGCTTCAGACATTCCAGGATAATCAGGATTTAGAAATGGTGAAATTAGAGGGATTTGCTGATATAAAATTTAAGAACTGAAATTATATTCAAAAGTCTGTATTTGTATTGTATATTGACTTTATTTGTATGACTCTGGAAGGTCAAAATAAAAGTTAATATCCTTCCTTGTACAAGGCTTGTTGGAATCAAAAGCAGACACATTCAAATTTTTTGTAAGCTAAAAATCTTAAATGTACTTAACAAATATCCTATTTTCTTTTATCTTTTGGTGATTTGTGTATCACTTTGGACTCTTCTTGTTTCAGAGGTTGAGATTACTTGACAGGAATCTAAATTACATTTTATGCCTATGTAAATCTTACCTATCTAATAAAAAGTAAAATTCTTATGTATCTTGTCACTACTGTTCTGATTATCAAACTCATAATGCATACAGCTGCCAATTTTACTAGTTGTCATGCAAGTTTTGAGCACTGACAATAATGTTCTAAGCACTAATATGTCCTTATGTTTCACGTTTGTTACAGCACATCTCCATTTTTCTTGCTCCTTATTCTTCACTCTTCTCTGTCTCCCTCCTATTCCCATCAACCTCTCTTTTTATTCAAGTCCTTTATCTATGTCCATGTGTTTCTGCTTGGTTTTGAGAGTCTATGAGCTTAACCTAGGGATAGTTATGACAGTGAGTTTAGAATTCTCCACTGGAAACTGTTGGGCTCACCTGGGTTACTCAACTGACTCCCCAGTGTGAAAAATCTATCAGTGGTCATCCATTTTCTTAGGAAATTGTGTTTCATACCTCCCATGTACTGCTTCTGAATATATCTGGCTCATCTCAGAAGCCACTCACTGATATACCTCCCAGTGGTAGATGGGAGGATAATCATGACTAACCTTCACTTTTAAAGCCCTCTAATGGGTACCATGTAGACTTAGTATTCATGTATTTGTAGCTAAGTTACTTTTGGCTACTCGGAGAAATAAATCCATATGTTTCTTTTCTGTCCACAAGCAATTTAGAGATTCCTCACTCTCTGTCACTAGTAATGATACTCTGTTTTGCCTGCAGACAGAAGCCTAGATTAGCATAACTGTCCTCTGAGAGGCTCTACCCAGCAGCTGTCTGAAACACATGTGGACATCCCATCCATAAGGCAAACTTTGGGTGAATATAGGGAACTCTTATGGAAGTTGAGGGAAGAATTGAAGGCCCTGAAGGGGATAGGAACTCCACAGGGAGAACAACAGAGTCAACTAACCTGGACCCCTTAGGAGTTCTCAGAGACTTAGTCACCAACGAAAAAGCGTCCATGGGGTGGACCAACCACCCCCCTTCCCTGTACAGTCTCCACGTGGATCTCCCCAACAACTGGAGCAGGGGCTGTCCATAAAGCTATGGACTGACTCGGAATCTGCTCTTCAATAGAGCTGCTTTGTCTGGCCTTAGTGGGAGAGGATGTGCCTAACCCTGCAGAGACTTGTTCCAGGATGGGGGGATACCCTGGGGGACTGATCCTCTCAGAGAAGAAGGGGAGAAAAGATGGAGGGAGAGACTCAGTAACGGAGATACTGGGGAAAAGACAACATTTGGGACATACATGCATGCATACATACATACATACATACATACATACATACATACATACATATGAAAAAAGAAAGAAAGAACAAAAGAAAAATTACATCCACAAACAAAATTATAAAAATCAACAACAACAAACTTTTTTTTTCTTTTTTTGGTTTTTCGAGACAGGGTTCTCTGTGTAGCTGTCTTGGAACTCACTCTGTAGACCAGGCTGACCTTGAACTCAGAAATCTGCCTGCCTCTGCCTCCCAAGTGCTGGGATTAAAGGCATGCACCACCACTGCCTGGCTAACAACTAACTTCTTAACTGAGTGTCTCTTGTAAGTTTCAATGTTGTTACTTCCTTTCTATCACTGTTGCTATCTTCTAGTTGTCTGTCTGGGAATCACCCACCAAGTGTATAACCTTTGTGTCAGATTCTCCTGTTAGCACCATTCAGAATAAGAGGAACCCATTTCCTCTACAAACTGCCATCATCTCATCTCTATCCTTCAGCTTTCTAGAACTAACATGAAACCACTATCATATTTTATCACAATAGGAAATCCCCTGTCTGGGATGGACCTAACTTCTTCATTTCCTTTGAACAGCAGAGCTATCTGCATCTGGAGAGGCTGAGGACCATGTTGAGAATATTTGTCTACCTCTGCTGGAAGCCCTTCTGATTAGTCAGGCTCCTTGACTTAGAAACATAAGGATTTATAATGAAAAAGAATCACACAGTGAAAACAGAAAGAATGAAAAGAAAACAAACCAATAAAGAACTTATCCTATCATAACATTTGAGGTTCTGGTATTTGCTAGCTTTGGAAAGAGTTCAAAATAAATGAAAGAAATGTGTATTTTATTAAATGCTAATATTTAGAAGATGTGGGAGGAGAAGGAAAGATAAATATTCCGATCATACTTGTAACAATGAGGCTTCTTCAGTGCCCTTCAAGATGGATAAATGTATTCCTTGAATCTAATCAACTTTCTCTGACTTGGGAGAAATGACTAGGACCCACAAGAAAAACCATGCAAGAAGTACTGAACATGAATGTGCCTCTTTCCACCCAAAAGACATCGCACTATGGTTTGTTCTAAGCCTCCACCATAATACAATGAGTCTGTCTTGTCAAGCTGCAGCTATCCAGTTGACTTCCACCACAGGAAGCCCCTATTGCTTCTGATCCCACATAGCCACTCTATCCCTCCTTGCAACATCTGCTATTGTTAACATGATATCTATTTGTCTTGAAGTATAAATAGGCCCCCAATTTTAAGAGTTCAAAATACACTGAACCGTAACAGCCACAGCTTCTTCCTTTACTTGTCTCTAAGAGTCTCATGTCTCTCTTGGGTTTCAAAATCCATTTCAAGAACAACAAAGAAAAAACATGGAGAGGAAGAAGATTTGAGAGGCTCAGGGGACACTCATGGGTGTTAGAAAGGAAAGCTCCCTTAGTTTTGTTTTTACTACATCTGCAGTCCTATGTGTTGACTGAGCTTGAGTCTCTTCCCTCCAAAATTTAGAATTTATCATCAAAATTACACAAGAAAAAAACCATCATTCTTCTAGTATTTTTCCTTTTCTTTACTTCTTCTTTTTATCTTACAGATATAAAATCTTGCTATGTATCTCAAGCTGGCCTAGAACTCACACTCATCCTCCCATCTTCCTAAGTACAACCTATTTTCTTCATGGATGAAGACTCATGCTCCAATAGGGCTCCTATACCAAGTCACATACTGGTAACACCAAGAGGACTCAATGGATTTTTAAAAGAGCCCAAGAATATGAGAGGGAAAAATGATGGAGTGAGTAGGGAAGGAACTGAAGAGGAGGAAAAATCAGTAGACCTATTAAAACATTTTAAAGCCTCAAGAATTATTAGTGTTCACCCAGGTATAGCACACCTGTGTAAAAGAAAATCACAAGGAATGACTAAAAGTGATTTATACCTTTGTTCATCATTACAAACTCAAAAAGCCCTCTGGCAGAAAAAGGAAAAGAAGCCATGGGTCACAAGGAGCATAGATAAGCAGGGATGAGAGGGAAGCAATGATTTTTTTGTTAGATCTTAGGACTCTTCATTTATAAATCTTCTTATGGTCTGGGAAGGATTGCAGGAGCTTCTAGAGGCATGATATGGGTACTTATATATTGCATAAGATTCTTATACTTATGGCTCACTTCTTTATCCTGGTTGATAATGTTTTGTGTAAGTAGCCACATACCAGGCAGAACAAGGAAGACATTCTGGAAAGAGTTGAAGTTGCAGGGGCCTGAACACAGGAGAAACCAATCACAGAAGAGAGTGACTTGGTCTGGACCTGGCTTGAGATAGGACTCTGAAGAAAAAGGGCAAGCCATATGGGAGACTCCAGGCAATAATGTCCTTTATCTATTCCAACTATACTTTATCCCCACTATAAGTATCTAACATATGTTTCTCACTACTAAAGGCTTCTCTCAGAAAGCTATTCCAGAATAGAAGCCTCTAGAGAAATAAAACCTGAGTAAGTGGTTATTTTTCTAGTGGTTAAAGAAATGTCCTACATCCAAATGTATAACAGCTTTAGTAGTAGTCTGTGCATGACAAACAATTATACATATATACATATATACATATAATATATATTAGTCAAAGTTCTATTGCTATGAAGAGATGATGCCAGGACCACAACATTTTATTGGGGTGTACTTACATTCAGAAGTTTAGTTCATTAGCATCATGATTGAGAGCATGGTGCTAGTAAAGTAACTGAGAGTTCTGTATCTGGATTGGCAGGCAGCAGGAAGAGAGAGAGAGAGAGAGACACTGGTCCTGGCTTGAGTATTTGAAACCCCGAAGCCCAAACCCTCATGACATATTTCCTTCAACAAGGCCATATGACCTCATCCCTGTCAAGTAGAGCCATTCCCCAATGAGGAATATTCAGATATATGAATTTATGGGGGCCTTTCCTATTCAAAACATCACACAATCATTCTTACTCCAGATTGTATTTTGGAACTAAGGGAACAAGGACCTGGTAGGCATTGTAGAAGAAAGTTCAACACTTTGCTTCCCCTGCTGCCTTCAAGGCAATATGAACTGTTACATTCCCAGCCTCAAGAAAGTCTTACACACCCATTCTCTCTCTGTGTATGATTGTTTTTCCACTGTAGACAATTTCTGTGTCCTAGGAACAGTCAGCACACAGATTCTATCATGTTTGCTTTCTCTAAAAACAGAAACTGGGAAGTCTCTACAAACAAACAACATGTTGTCACCAATGTTTACAGACTATTAAGGTGGATCACTTTAGCTCAGAAGTCACATTTTTCTAGTGAATACACAGAAACAGTAAAAATTCCTTTTAAAAATTATCTGGGTGGGACCAGGAACATGGGAACTGCACCAGCCCTGTGACTTGGGTTCCTTCCAGTCTGTCTGGGCTGGTGTCCAGAGCAGACCTTGGGCACAAGCTCTGCTGCCAGTCCCATAACACCCAGAGGAAGCTCCACTCCCAGGTGACTTAACAAGCCCAGGATCACAGGATCCCAGAATCACAGGATCACAGAGACAGCTTGAATCTGAGGAATTCTGACACAACCAGGATCACAGGAAGGACAGGCTCCACTCAGATTTAACAAAGGCAGATAGCAATAGAGATATCCAGATGGCGGGGTGGGGGCAAGCATAAGAAAATAAACAACACAAACCAATGTCACTTGGCATCATCAGAACATAAGTCTCCCACCATAGCAAGTCCTGGACACACCATTACACCAGAAAAGCAAGATTCAGATATAAAATCACTTCTCATGGTGATGATACAGGACTTTAAGAAAGACATAAATAGAACCCTCAAAGAAATACAAGAGAACACAGGTAAACAGCTAGAAGCCATTCTAGAGGAAACACAAAAATCCCTTAAAGATCTTCAGGAAAACACAATCAAACAGGTGAAAGAAATGAGCAAAACCATCCAGAATCTAAAAATGGAAATAGAAACAATAAAGAAATCAGAAAGAGAGACAACTCTGGCCATACAAAACCTAGGAAAGAAATCAGGAATCATAGATGTAAACATCACCAACAGAATAAAAGAGATAGAAGAGAATCTCAGGGGTAGAAGACAACATAGAAAACATTGACACAACAGTCAAAGAACATGCAAACTGGAAAAAGCTCCTAACCCAAAACATCCAGGAAATACAGGACTCAATGAGAAGACCAAACCTAAGGATAATAGGTATAGAAGAGAGTGAAGATTCCCAATGTAATGGGCCAGTAAATATCTTTAACAAAATTATAGAAGAAAACTTCCCTAACCTAAAGAAAGAGATGCCCATGAACATACAAGAAGCCTACAGAACTCCAAATAGACTGGACCAGAAAAGAAATTCCTCCCATATCATAATAATAAAAACACCAAATACGCTGAACAAAGAAAGAATTTTAAAAGCAGTAAGGGAAAAAGGTCAAGTAACATATAAAGGCAGGCCTATCAGAATTACACCAGACTTCTCACCAGAGACTATGCAAGCTAGAAGATCCTGGGCAGATGTCATACAGACCCTACAAGAACAC
>JADRCD010219515.1:0-19038 GCA_019843815.1 Montemys delectorum
CACAAGCACAAAAGTGCACATCTGATCAATTATTGAAGGTAGATGGATTACCAATAATGTTAAAACTAATCAATGTGTAACCTAAAGTACATGAATAGATGTGTACTATCATAACATGAATAAGAATATCATTAAAAAACACAGACATATGTTGAGACCAAATATGGCAATAAATGCATATAGTTAAAATACCTTACTGTAAGTATTAAAGATATTCATACACTTTGACTAATTGGCCCAGGGTCCTGGTACAAAAGTCATGGTCTGAACTTGAATTGGGTTAATGACAATCTTAATTCACTAACATGATAGTATGTTCAAGTGTAAACCCAATCCTAATAAAAGACTCAAAAGTCCAGGGTTAGAACATACTATCAATTCTCCATATGTCTATGCCCTAAGTTCTAAACTGTAACCACATTAACTACGTGGCCAGAGGATAACTCACATGTGTGATTCAGACCATGATCTGAGATGAAGAAATTGTCCCAAATCATCTGGCAGACTTAATCTAATCACTTAACTTCTTAGAAGGAGAAAACTTTCTTCTGCTAGAGTCAAAGCAATTAATAAAAAATACAAACATCATACCCATGGCTAAGAATTTGACTCCATATTTTTTGCCTTTGAAAATAAATTAAATGGATCCCAAGTTAAAGAATGGGAAAGCCTCTACATGATGTGTATGTTCCATGTTTGTAAATAGCAAAAGATCGGAGACTTCAGTTTCAACGTTTAAGACTTTGAGCACCACCCACTAGTTGAATAAGGAGGAAATACTGCTGCCCTGCAGCATTCAGTAAGGAAGACACCATTGTCAATTCTTTGATTTTAACTTAGTATGAGACCTACACTTGACTTCTGACAAGATGTACTGACAAGATTTGCATTTTTATAAATCCCTAAATGTCTGGTGTGGCAGCTGTCCGTAACTAATTCAGGCCTCTAATAAGTGGTATGAATCACTATTGTCATGGTTTGAAGTGACAACGAATGTGTTTACATCCATAACTTACAGCTACTTTCCTCTGTGGCTACCTGAACTTCTAATTCGTAAATGTTTTAACTTTTCAAGGTCCCTAAGCAATGTGTCTTCTTTCAGGTGTATGTTATGTTTTAAAGCAATATTATTCATCCTAAAAAAAGAAAACTCACATCATTCTGTCATGATATCTGTGTATAAGCAGGTCATAGTATTAGAAATTTGAATACTGGGAGCTTTTGTGTGTGGGAACATGGATGGAAGTCTACACATCTCTCCCTGCTCTCAGTGAAGACACCTGGGCAGCTGCAGAGCTAGATTTCATTCCCCCATTGTCCCCTCCTTCAGTCACTGACCCACAGTTACCAGTTCAGGGACTCCTGAAGTAGAAACCTGGAATTAATTGCACCAATTTTCTGGGTCTAAGTGATGTCTGTCTTGGTGACCCAGGGTTGTAGAATGAATAGTTACCTGCCAGGATACAAGCGGTAATCTCACTGGAGCCCCTCATGTTCCAAAGAAATAGAACTCAAGAAACTTCTACTGACGTTCAGGTTTTGTTTTAATCGAGATATGTTTTTCTTTTTGCTTTTATTGCAGTCAAGACTTCTGTATTATGAAACTGAAGATAAAGATACAATCTCAGATCAGCTACACTTGTTAACGAGCTACCTTGGACTAGAAATGATGTCAGCGGCATTGCTATTAACAAGTTAAATAACACCACATGCATTACTTACAACACAGTATTCTGGAAGTTAGAAGATGCTAAATTGGGAGGAAAGGTCAACCCTGAAAAACAATCCTAAGGTAAGGAAAGAATTAGCTCACTTAAATGCTTGGCCTAATAGATAGAAAATTCAATGCAGAAAAATGCAGAATAATGAGTCTTGCAGGATGTAATAAAGGGCGTAATACGTGCTTAATGGCAAGGTACTTCAGCATATTGACCTGGAGAGAGATAGGAGTTATTTTTAATAAAATTCTATATTAAAGATTATTCAGCACCATTATTATTGGGGAAAAAAATGCAGTGTGTTTTGTTAGAACTTACCTGAAGGAGCACATCTATTCTAATCGCTGCACATTCTCCAAGAAGCACACTTAGAATGAGGCTTAAAGGAGCAATTTGTATGATGCTCTAAATGAAAGCACTTATCAGATATATAAGTTTGGAAGCAATTATTGGGAAAACTGACCACTTTCTCTTTGGTAAGTCAGATGCGTTACGAAACGCCGGAACAAAGGGGTGCCAGGACTCAGAGAGCAAACACTGCGTTGCAATGGAGTAGGAGCTGCTCTCTAAATCTACTTCTTCTTCAGCATCCACTTTTATCAATGGTCTGACAATTCCATTAACTTCTCTGGCAATTACACATCCTGGCTAGCAAATAGCAGGCAGGTAGTGCTCTCTGACAGTTCTGCTTGTTGGCAGCCAATTTACATCACGAGGATCTGGCAAGTTGGGACATCAGGGTTCAGCTGCTCCCAAATGAGAACTTCAGGTGATAAGGCTGCGTTCAGGGTTTTTGTCTTACTGGTTTCCTGCTGAGACTCGATTCCTCTGCAGCTTCCTGGGAAATTACAGCATTAGAGAGGTTGGCTGTCTATTATCAATCAAGATAAAAGATAAGCAATAAGTCTTGAAAGTAAAGGTAGGCGCAGCGACCTGAAATGTCCTCCAAAAGACAGGCAGAAGAACCCCTATCCAGAGATCATACTACCTATAGTCGAAGAAAAACATATTTTTAATTGAAAAACTGATGCTACAATATGTGAAGCTGCTTTGTGCTCCCTGTGTATACTCATTTGTGTCTTCACACACATGTAAGACTACTATTATGGGCCCCTGTCTATCTGGCTTGCTAGATTTCTCTCTCTAGGAAAACTGTAAGAATTAGTAATTACATTATTGCCAGTAGTAAGCAAATGAACAAGGGTGGGATTGCCTGGAAATGTGTACAGCTAATTCCTAAACTAGGATTTTATGACTCCAGATTTGAACTGCCATTGGAGGTAGGGGCTAGATGATGCTTTTTCTATCTTCCTGGAATTAGAGAATGTGTGGTACATCCTTTCATTTTACTATACCAAGAGCCAATACTATATCCCTTTCTGTCACCTAGTTCTTTAAAAGAAAAATGCAGTCGAGCCCTCAAGTCATAGAAATACCCTAGGTGAGTATCATTAATATTGGACCACACCACCTGTTCTTTTAAAAAGCTAACTTCCACATCTATAAAATGTAGACATTGAAGTTGCCCATCACCAAGCCACAATCAAACCTATAAAGATAGCTTAGAACTAGAAAACAGAACCACCAGACACTAAAATAAAGGGTAGAGATTTACAGTAAGCATCAACAATGCCCTTGGAATCACAATATATTAGTGTGAAATTTGAAGCTTTAGTTCAGGTTAAAGGAAGAACAGAGATATGGTAAGCTCATGGGTCCTGAGGACAAATCCATTCTGTGAAAGTCATAGGCACTCCATCTGTGACGTTACATGTACTACCACCCAGTGAAGGAAAAGGTTACTGTATTTTCATCACAGAGGGCAATTCACTCCCTTGCGTAGATAAACACTGGTTTGGTTGTATATTTGTATCAAAATATTTTTTGTAATTTTATTGTTTTAATTGATATATTCCTTAAATAATTTTTAGTTGAAGTTTTGAACTCATTTACCAATGCATCACCGCTCTGTGCATTGACATTCTGTCATTAAACAGAGCCTGACACAAGGAGGATCATGTTGATTTTCAGTGCAGTTTTCTAGTCTTACAGTTTTTCTGGGAATGGAGGCTGAGACACCATGTCCTATCACAACATTTTCCTAATTTCAATATCTCCGATTTTACCAAACATTAACTAAACTATAAAGCACTAAGTTTGGAGCTTCAAGTGGATTTGTCAGAGATTTTCTATCACCAGATCATATATGGTTATATGACTCATTTGTGTCTCTAGAAGAATTCAGGGTGAAAAAAAAAGTTTATAATTGGTTCAGTTCCTGTACACTGCTGAAGCTAAATAAACCTGAAGATGTATCTGGCTGGTCTATGCTGGTGTTGTGTTTCATATAGAATATAATAACACTGAGAGAGTTATAAGAGGAAGTTGGGTGAGAAAGAAGACATTATTAGTATTGAAATACCTATAATCAAAAATAAATATACTCACAAATTGTCAAACTAAACATTGCTCCACACAGAATGGGTACAGGCTGGCTAAGAGCAGCTAAGACCCTTGACCATTAAAAGCTAAGAACCTGGATGGTTGGATAGGGAAACGCTTTAATATGTATTAATGAGTACCAGATAAAGATTCCAATCTGTTCTTCTATCCCCAAGATTAACTCAAGACATGGAGTTTTCCTTGGTGTTCTCAGATGGCTATACTCTACAGTAGGGATTTTTTTTTTCATGTGATCCTCTCAGCCTAGAATATTCTCAACCCCTCTTCTCTACATTATGCAGTCTAGCAAAAACCTTCCATTAGTAGATCACAGATTACCATTCAGGAGTAGGGCTGGGTGATCCCAATACAACATCTGTCCTTCCCTCTGTATAGGTTGCTGGGAAGCAGTGATGAGCACTGTGACTGCACTCACAGCAAAGATATGAGCATCAGCTGTAGGAATCAGGAAAATATTGGATTTGTTGCATAGAGGATGAGATTCCTCTTCTACATACCAAGATATTTATATACCATCTCTGTACAAGCACACAGTTCACAGGATGCCATTTTCAGAGATTACTACTCTATCTGGTCTTATTGTTAACCACATATTCTCCTTGTCTTCGACTTCCAATTCCAACCACACAATTCCATCAAAGGAATTAATTTAAAATCTCTTTAACTCAAGGCAACCTTTGTTCTTCAATCATAAAAATATAAGAAGAAAATCATAGTTGTGTTTTGGAAAGATCCTTATAAATGTATGTGGTTTTAAAGATCCAACTGTAATTTTAAGTGACTGTATAATATGTGTAGCTATCAGTAAAGCAAGTATAGAAAAAGTACAGTATGTTCTTCAAATCTAACACCATTAGTATTCAGTGACAATCATTTACCATCAATGTCAATGCTACAAACAAAGCATAACATTTTCACATGCCCCATATTTTCAAAATCTGTAAAGATTTCAAGGTCAATAATTTAAAATCAATCCATGGATGATTCTTATATTTAAACTTCACTTTTTTGAAGGTTACCTTATTTGTTCCTTGTTCAGAGTCAAATGCACACACAAAAACAAATGGAGCCACATGGGGTGAGAGACCCATGCATTTCCATAGCTTAGAGGATTAAAAGTAATTATATAAACAATAACAACAGTTATGATGTTCACAGAAAATAATGTCCTTAGAATTTAAATGTTCCATTTAAGATAAAGTAGGCAACACAGAGGTAGAATCAGAAGCAGGATTCAGATTTATAATAGCTCCCAATGCCCACATTCTCTTAAGCATTTGATCTTGTTAAACTGAGATCTTCAATTAGCCAGATTCTCCAATGAGCAGAATCCTAAGAAAGACTTTATCATGTGATGATACTCAGGGTTGTATTATATCTCAGTTTAATGACTGCTGTACCAGAATTCTACACAAATGCTCTTAGCTCAGTCTCACAGTTGTGCTAGTATCTATCCTTCAGATATCTAAGTGATATGGTTGTACCAAGTATCTCTACCATGTCTGTCTTTAATTAAATGGTTTGTGGACTCAAGCTTTATGGCTGTCTTTGAAGGTGGCAGAAATAGGCCAGAAGCTGCTAAGGAATACAGTTGACTCTAGGGACTGGCACGAGATGACACTAGATCCTACCATTAAGTTTCAGAATTGCTGAATCATCTTGGTTTTAAACCTGTGAGGCTTACATGGAAAAATTTACATAGAAAACTCTGCTAGTTTAAACAATGAAACCTTGGGTAATTTGTTATGAGGCAGTAGAAAACCCACACAGCACTGTTAAGGAGGGAGCAAGAGTCTTTCCTGTGTTATATTTACAACACACAGTCCTTTGATCATTTGTAGACTGGCTAATTTCCAACCAATTAGGGAGCACTGAGCATACCTCCCCATTTGCCATATGGTTTCCTTTCATGACCATCAAGGGACGTTTAGGAATTAGAAACCAAAATCTGAAAGCTGAGCTGTTTGCCTTACCGTGTTGACAATAGCTCCTGTGTCCTCAGCCGCTAATATTCCGCCACTAAATCTACGTTAAAAAACATAAAAAGAAAAATAGCAGCACACTAAGGAAAATAAATGTTCAGATGAATTCATGTGCTTTCCACTGGAGAGGATAATAATAAATCTAGCAGGCAGTACAAATTGCCCTCCAACTTTAGAGTCACCTCGTCATTCCCAGGGATATCAGGAGAATTAATGGTCAAACATGTTAATAGAATAATGGAGCGTCCTTAACCATTTCTAGAGGAGGAAAGGGAGGGGTGTGCTGGATGCTTATTTTATGGCAATTTATGTCAGTGTAAAAGTTATAAAGATTGCTAGAAAGTAAAGGAGCATGATGTAGAATCAGTAGAGAGACTGCAAAATCAATATCTGTAGGGTTTTCAATGCCATATTTGGCAGGTCCTTTCAGAACCACAGCCTGCTAGTATTTTATGCATGTAACTGGTAACAGCGATGGTAGATGATGCTCAACTCATAGAGCTGGCAAATAACCAGCCCCCAAAAGCAAAAATGCATGTCTCTCTCTAATTTCTATCAACTTTCTCAGAAGCTGTGTGACTCTAGAAACTAAGTTCAAGAGAATTTGATCCACAGAAAAGGTAGGTTTCAGGGGTTACCAAGGTACTTAAATGACAGACATGTCAAACTACTATTAAAGACATGCATTGGTTAGAGCACAAAAATTAATATAAATAACCACAATATGAATTTTAACTCTTTTAATTATTTTTATACTGAATAACTCACCACTATTGTTAATGACCTTTTATATATCATTGGTATAAACTGGAAAGGGAAAGTTACATGATTATTGGGAGACTGTTTAATAAAGAAGAATTTGTGAGGTGAAAATAAATGACACCTAACTTAATTTTAAATGCTTATAATTTTAGCAAATGCACAACTAAATAGATGAGTTCCTAGAGTTCTTAATGCATATGTGACTTTCAAACAGTCCTTTGGAATCAGACTTTCTGTACTTCAAATATTATTGGCAATGTTTCTTGAAATCTGATCTCATGACTCATCTGACAGTTGTATAATCTTCCATCTGTACAGTACCTGTGAACGTAGAAAGTCATATGCAAGTTTCTGTTCTGCCAAAGATAATCCCAAAGGTTAACTCCTAGGGATGGTGCCTACCAGATCAAACTTGAAGTTGAGATGTAGGAAATAAGATGGAATAATTCTGATTACCTTATATTATTGTGTAGAATCAAGCAACTGCAAAAAAGAAATGTTTGTGGTATCAGATTACTATCCAACTTCATAATATGGTAAAGCACTACTTAATACGAACACAAGAATTTTGGAATCGATAGAATTTGGAAGTATATAGGAAACAATAACAAATGTGGCAGTTACACAATCAGGACAAAGTCAGAAAAGCAGTGAATTGTGTTCTTTACTATAAAAAATACCATTCACTTCCTATGGGTTTGAAGTCAATGTTTCTGATATCATCAATATATTTGGTCATGTGGCTAAGTTAAAGCATATATGGAAGTCACAGGCATGCCAGTCTCATTGTTGTTAGTGGTGGTGTTGATGTTGGTGTTGAAGGTAATATGGCCAAAGAACTGAGGGAAGAACAATTGGAAAGTGTACATTTTAAGAGATCCCTCTGGTTTGAGAATGTAACAGAAACTGCCAAGATGACACATCCTTTCTAGATAAGGAACACTAGTTTCCTTTACACATAGTCCATATCATCCCCTGCCTGGATAGCCAATCACCTTGCAGTAGTGTGTCAATCTTCTCAAGGCCCACCTGTCTATCCATCTTCTTACTTGATCCTTCTCCCTACAGACCTCATTAACAATTCAATACTTTTGAATGTGTATGTTTTCTAAATCCTAGGGCTATAATCACTTTATCAGGTGAAGTTAACTTATAAAAGAACTACAGAAAACTAATAGGGCTTTACTCAGGATGAGAGGAGTTCTGGACTGGCTTTTTGCTTGTGTTTTGTGTATTCTTCTTGGAAGTATTAGAATGCCCTGGGATTCATGCTGCTTAGCACAATATACAGAAACACTTCGATAAGGAGATCAGGGGAGATCCTGAACAGCTCTGTGGAAGCATCTCTAAATGCAGATAGTTTAAGACATGTGGTCACAGGGTATGATTTCTTCATTTACCCAACCCAGAAATTCAGTCAAATGAGGTCATTAGTTACCAGGCAAGGTAGGCTTGGACATTGCAGTGGAATGTTAAGACTTGCTTTAACTTAGAGATATCTTTATGTTCTACATCAGGAACAAAATATCTAGCTAAGTAGTTCAGAAAGAAGAGGGGATAATTATTCCTTTAGAGATTACTTTGTTTTGAGGCTGTGACAAGGCAGTGTACTATGCAAGAAGTATGTAGCAGAATAGAATGCTTTCACAGTGGAAGCCAGAAGATGAGACCAAAGTGCTATAGTCCCTTGCAAGGGCATGCACTCCACAGCTTATAAACTTGTAGCCTGGACTTATCTCTAAGTGTTTCACCATCTCCCCATGATGCTACGCTAAAGTGTAAGAAAGACCATTTGCTAATCAATCATGTGGTTTCAACAACAGATTCAGATCACTAAGTCAAAGAATAGAGTCATATTTCTCTGTTGGATTCAAACTCTGTCATCCCCATTTAGAATTTCAACCTACGGAAGTCTTCAAATTGGGTAATGTCCTCATATAACCCTCAGAATAGCCATAGTAGAAATGAGTTTCCTGGTTGTTTTGAAAAGGTGTCCTGACCATTGGCCATGATGGCTGTAATGAGTTTTCAGGTTACTGGATACTCACCTTAAGTCATAGGCAGTTTCTTAGGATGCAGACTTCATCATGATAAGCAATCAGAGAGACTTTTACATTTGATTCCTCATGGACCACCATACAGATATAGCTCTCTATTTTCTTTAAATGAAACAGAGCAGGGATGTGGCTTTGGGTAAGAAAATATTGAGTGATACCAATGTGTTACTTCTAGGTAAGTACCTTGAAGACACAATTTATGACAAGTGATGGCTGTTTCTGTGTCAAGGGGCCATGCAATGTTCCAGAGGGAGTTCCCTTTATTACTGCCAACCTCGAAGCAAAGGCAATGTGAAGCAGGTCTCCTGTTTCATGGAGACAGAAATGTATCATGGCTAACAAATAGAGTTTCACTTGCTTAAGTCACTAAGATTGTTTGTTAATGTAGCAGAACCAGGTCTGTCCTGACTAATAGACTATGAAATATAATTCTGCCACTAAAGAGAGAAATGGAAAATGCATACTAACATTGGGACACCTCCAAGGCAAGTTATGTATAAAAGATAAATCAAATTCATGTAAGTGCATATATGCTTTTAATTTTGAATTAAACATGATAAATCGTGTAGTGTTTTCTTTTTTTCCAGTGGCAGGATACATAAAATATGAAATTGTATGCCAAGCAGGTTAAGATACACATGAAGCAACTGAGTAGCACATTTCTATGTCTCCACAAACATGTCACAACAGAGTGAGGCGGGTGAGAGTGGGATAAGAAGAGCACATTCCTGGCACTCTGCATTTTCCTTCTGTTTCTAAGAACAAGCCAAATACAGTTTTATTCAAGAAAATTTGGACATAGAAAATAGGAAGGGGTTTTGAATCTGACATTAGGCCTTCCCATTATCAAGAAGAACACATGGATACTATTTAGGAGTTACTTCTTTTTTTCTTTGGGACCCTCATGGAAAGATTTTTAGAGAAGAAGTCAATCATTGACCCTACTATGGTCCCAGCATTCATACAAAAACATAGATCCCAGCATTCATATAAAAACATAGAGTGACAGTAAAAGGACCGAAGTATTTCATATTCTATTATTTTATTCCATATTACTGAGATGTGTCCTCATCAGAATGTTTTGTTCTCTTCTGGTCTATTGTCTCTTTGTTAGGTTCTTATGCTTATTTGTCCTCTCACTTTGGATAGCCTGATTTCCTTGTTATCAAGTGAAACGTGTGTCTGTATTATGGGAAAGAAATAATTATAGCTACTTAGCCAAAAGTGATTCAATTTACCATTCTACACAAAACTCTGGAGGTGGGTAGGATAGGTAACGTGAGATGGTAGCTAAGTTTAGTTCCTTCTTTGGCAGCGTAAAATGGCAGTTTTGCATATCAATTTTCTTTGACACACAACCATGTCCTAAGGGACATTATTTACAAACATGATCAGGAAAAATGGGGAAGTATGTGATTCCCGTTTCACCTGTAGTCACTAATAGACACAAGGGATTGGAATCACATGACTCAACTGTTCACGCTATACTACCCAATATGTATGAAGTAATGGAAGTGTGTTCAGTATAAAATGACACATAGCTAAGAATTCAAAGATTACACACCTCTGATACAAAATACAGCTACGCATTAGCATTTGAAGGTTATGGCATAGACTCATCATTGATCTCTACGACATAACCTATGATGACACCCTTGACCTGGGAGACTGCGAATTAAAATCTGACACTGCATGTCCTTATTCAAATTACTCAGGGTCAAAAGTTCATCTGTATGGAGAAAATGAACAACCAAGAAACTAATTCTGACCACAGACTATAACCCCTTTCTCTTCTCATTCTTTAGAATAGTTGTTTCCATGAGAATTAGCATCCTGTTAGCTTTATTCCATAGCCTAGTTTGCTTCCTGTTTCTATTTTATATTGGTGATAATTTTTGTGGTTCCTACATTAGTCAGTTAATGTCAGGAAAATAAAATATTAGAGACAATCTAACATCACAAAAAGGTTCATTTTGGCTCATGGTTGAGCATATTTAAATCCTAAGTGACAGGCCCATTTTTTTTTTTTTTTATTTTCTGGAATGGTAATATTGGAAGAGTGTCACAGTAAAACAAAGTATCAAGGACAAGGCACAGTTACTATGTGGCTGTATAAAAGTATCTGCTTTCTTTTATTAGCAACAGACATAACGCATCGTGTTTTTCCTTTGTGGTATCCTTTGCTATTAATCACTCCCTAAATGCCTCATTTGAAGCACCATTTTCAGACTATGTTTGTGTCTTTTTAAAATTATTAAATTTGACTTTGTAACTCCAACTTTTGTTTGAGCTCATAAATAATACACACTTTTCCTCAAAATGACTAACAACATATTTTTATGCTTACTCAGCTAGTGAGCTATCCTAAGAAAACATAAGATCTATTTGTAGGAGTACATATAAGGCACTGAGAAAAATTGACTTAGATGATATGGGCTATGATATTGACTTAGAAATGATATGGGCTATCTTTATTTTCACCTTTGCACATCACTTCATAAAAATCTTGTGAGTGAAATCAGTATATGGTATCATTTTCTATTTACTGATTTGGGCATGTGAATGAGAGACATGGAGAAATCATTAAGGTCCTTTTGAAGGAGCCATACTATATAGCATTTTGATATTCTACATGAAATATTGAGAGCAAATCAGTGTCATTTAGTAAAAACATGGTCATTCTGCTGATCTCCTCTGTGGCATACTTTACATATTTCTCTCTGTTCTCTTTTAATATAATATGGCAATACTTGAAACACCATCTTTGGTTTTCTTCTCTTCTGGATAACTGGATTCACCATGCCTGAGAAAATATCTTCCCATTTGTTAGGAAAATCATAACAATGTCTCTTGCTAGTTTTTGGAGGCTTTAGAATTATTCTAAAGTCTCCTTACCCCATAGGAACAGAATAGAAATTAATTAAAACCAGATCCCCATAATATCAAGTCCATTGATTTTTTTTGCCTGATTTCTGCATCTTGTTATAAAAGTAGAGTATAACACTATGTTAGCTGTGCACAAATTTTGTTTCCTGGCCCCTGAACAACTATGTGCATTTCAAAGAAGTTAACACTTCTTTAAGTGATTCTGAGATGGGAAAATGACAGGCTCCTAGTAGATTATTTTGGGAAGTACTCTCGTTTTTAGAAAATGACTATTTTCTAAAGTAAAGGTATAACATAAGCATAGAAGAATGAATATATATGTATATATATACGTATATATTAAATCATGTATGCGTATATATATTCATTCACAGATATACACATATATACATATATATAGTCACACACATATATATATATACATACATATGTATATGTATGTATGTATATATATATATATGAATGAAAATCCAAAATGTTTTACTAAAAAAAAAATTGAGTCAGCCTACACATACGGAGGGCCATTGCATTTCAAGTGCCGTTTGCTGTTTCAGAGTGCCATATCATAGATTTCTATGCTAGTGAGTATCCAGTAGTCCTATCACTCTGACATGAAGTAAAGTCTAAATGAACATATACAATGAGGAATCAACATCTAACCCTGAAAATAAGCAAGTGTTGAATCACCAAGTCTATGAAGCACCTAAAATAACTTTAGAATGAGAGAATACACTTCAAAGGGTTTCATGAAATTTTTAGAATAAATCCAACTGGTGGTCCTTGCTACACACCAACAAATACCATAGAAAGCATGTGGGTTTTTCCTGAATATTTACTTCTTGAGTAGCTTGAAGTCATTATAAAATCTAAAATTTGTGCAGAGTGTTTTAGATTGTGGAGTAATTATTTTTCACAACGGTAAAGTGTCAGTTTGTATACTTTTGAATAAATAATAAGATTTTCAGATAAAAGAAATAACAAGGAGACAAATATTGAGAAGAAATGTAGAGAAGAGTATAGACATTTGTAACAAAATTGGACCAAATTCTTACATGTTGGTTGGTTTCCTTCATGTGTTTCACATGCTTTAAGAATAACACTAGCTTTCATGTATTCCTTGGAAAGAGACTTTAATGGCAAGATTTGCCTACTCTGAATAATTTTGGGCATATACTGTTTTAAAGGCTTATACAACATATGCTTATTCTTGCTTCTCTATAGTCTATTAGAAGTTGCCTAAAGTCTTCTCCACAACACTTCGCCGCGTAGTTTGATCCTCCTCACAAGTTACAAAAGGTGCCCGGGGACAAAAAGTCTCTGGAGAGAACTGAATAATCATGTCCAGCTGTCGCTCAGGTGTAAAGGGAATCTCAGAGGCTCCGAGCACCTACATGGATATGTCACCTTACCCTACTTGAAGTCTACAAACTCAAGATTGAAGAGAAATGATTTGAAGAGCATTGATTCTACACATGTTTAGAGCTGAGCTCTTCAGTATTATGTTCATGTCTCACTCCCCTCTCAAAGAAAAAACTTATCCAAGACTGAAACAACATAAAATCCTCATATAATCTATGAAGACAAATCCTGGGGATGATCTGGCAAGAGGACTAACTGGATAAAATGATTTCTACCCAAGGATGAAAACAGGATTTCTGATCCTTAACACAGGTGTTACTGTTAGGTGGTCCTAGCAGTTTCTCTATAATCCCAGAACTTGGACATCAGAGGCAAAGATCCCTAGAGAAAGCAGGTTAGCCAGACTAGCCCAATGACCCCTGAGTTTTAGGAAACCTACTCCAAAATATAAGTTAAAGAGTGATCAAGGAAGACACGCAGTGTCTACTTTATGCTTCCACATTGCTGTGTATGTGCAACATACACACACATACACACACACATACACATTTTCCCATATGTGTGTAAACATAGCTGCATATATCATACACACACACACACACACACACACACACACACACACACACACACACATATATATGCCTAAATATAGAAGAACATGGTTGCAATGATGCTTCAGACGATGTGTGCATGGAAGGTATTGATCGGGTCCTTCTGAAGGCATATGGTTTAAAAAAAAAACTATGTATTTGAGAGAGAATTTTCTTCTACTTAGTTCATAATACTCAAAGGAACAATACTCAAAGGAACAGGATAAAGTACTCAAAGAAAGTTCTATTTGGAAGACAATGACACAAATATGTGTGTGGTAGTAAGTACCCCAAAATCCTCTTGGTAAGCATAGTGAGGGATAGGAGTTGCAAAGTTGTTCATCCAGCTTCATGGAAAGAACACCCTGGCTTGCACAGAGCGGACTCATCATTTCCTTAGGTCTCCATAGTATTTGAATAATGTCTCATGATTTGGTCCACTTCTCAGCTACTCTTCTCACCCACAGTCAGTGCGATCTCCCAAGTGCTCCTTAAGCATTAAACCTTTAGAACTTAGTGGTTCTTCTAGAAGTGATTGATCATCAAAAAAGTGTGTACTGGGGAAGCTAGAGATATGACTTGGCAGTCATGATCACTGGCTGCTCACCCGAAGGACCAGATTTCAATTCTTAGTCCCACATGGTAGTATACAACTGACTGTAACTACAGTTCCAGTGGGTCTGGCACCCTCACACAGACGTGAATACAGACAAACCATCAATTCATACAAAAAATGAAATTAATAAAAAGAAAAAGCTTGGAGAGAATTGGTGCATGCCTTTAATCCCAGTATTCCAGAGGGATAGATAGGCAGGGCTCTGTGAGTGTCTCAAAAACTAAAAAGTATATATATATATATATATATATATAGTCTTTAACTGTGGAATTCCTTTAATAAAAGTCATACCTATAGCTTCCCTCATCTCTAAGTTTCTTTTTTTTTCCTGCAAGTATAAATCTGTTTTCCTCTCAGTTATGGATTGTTCTTAGCCTGTTGCATCTTCTGCATGAGACACCGATGATGCTTGTTTATTCTTGCAACAATATTCCTTTCAAGAACCATTTGTTCCTGGAATAGCTCACGGTTGGTAAATAGAAATTTCCTAAAGAATAGCCATCCACGTGAGAACAGAAAACATGGCTTCCCATGTTATTGGAGGAAAGGCAAGCCAGAAGACATTGGCAGTTATGTTTCTTTTCTTCCTTCACTATTTGCTAACAGGAAATTTGTAAGAATGCTGTCATACTGAGCTTAGCTGTCAACTTGACACAAACCAGTGTCACCTTTGAAGAGAGAGCCCCAACTGAGGAATAGTGTCCTTTGCGTTTGCCTCCAGACATACCTTGAGGAATTTTATTAATTTCAATTAACAAAGGAAAGCCAAATCATGACAGCAAGTGTGCCTTAATCACATAAGAGTAGCTGAACCCACAAGAGTAAGCCTTCTTCTGAGGTTCCTGCTTCTAGGTCTTGCCTTGATTTTTTTCTTTGGCTTCCTTTGAAAATGCATTATAGCCTGCAAGCAAAATAAACCTTTTCCTCCCCAAGCTGGTTGTATCTCGTATTTTATCAAAGAAACAGAAGCCAAAATAAAAATAAAAATAAAAACCACAAATGGGACACATCTTACACGCTCTTTCTGCCAAAACGGAGTGGACCTTCGCTGCCCCGATCTGACACATTTTATAACTGGGAGTAAAGATATTGTTTCAAAACATTTTTTTCCTTATAAATAGATGATTGAGATATGGTGGTACGAGGAAAGTACTCTTGATGCATCCTTTCAGTCATTCCATGTGTCGTGGCCTTCCCCGGGTCCAGGCTCTTTCCAGTGTTCTCTCTGTGGCTTCATTCATCCTCCCCCTCACCTTGCACCACTGATTCTATTAAGGTTTTCATGGAGGTGTTGTACAACCTGGCTCTGGGGCCACATCTGGGCCTTCACCTGCTCAGAAGAGGAAATGTTTCTGTTAATAGGGCAGGCCTGGATCCCAATGGCTCCTGTGTACAGATATTAAGAGGAGCATCTCTGCCAATGTACTTAGGCAGAACAATAAAGCATCTTTACAGTCGAGGCTCACCAGAGCCACTATTGATTCACTAGCATCTGCTATCTCAATAGTAAAAGGCTGCCAGGATTTACTCGCTCAGCTTTTCCCTTTCCTGGGCCGTCATTATTCAGTGTAAAACTCCTTTAACCTGGTGGAGTTGTTGCTCTTGCTAATACTGTGTTAGCAAATTATTGATCCCAATGATGAGAACAGGAATCGTTTCTCCTGCAGCAGGATGTGCAATTGGATGCACATTCTGCCCTGGTAATTTTCTCTATAGATCTTCCAGGAGGATCAGACAAATGGACCATTAAAAAGAGGCTGGGGCGGGGGAGCTGCCTTGGGTTGATGGTACATTTGAGCTGAATCCAAACTTTATTGGTGTTTTTCAGCTCCTATTTGAAATCTTATAAACATTGCTCCTTGGCACTTTAGGGTTTTGTTTTGTTTTTGGTAGTTTTATTTGGCTTGCTTTTTAACTTTCACCGTCAATGAGGGGAACTATTAGCTTGTTGGTTTCTTCTTTTGAAATGGAAATGGAACCCATCAGCTATTCAGGTTTCCTAAAACAGTCCTGCAAAGTTTTCAACCTGCTCTGTAAAAAGGAGAACATAACATTGGTGATCCAATGTGCTCAATTTCAGCCTAGCTGGGCTTGGCAGTGAGGACGGTGCATGATACTGTTTGGGAAGAGGTTATCTCAGCAACTCTCCCTTAATTCCTAATTCAGATAATGTAAATGTGAATATTAACTAGCCTACATTTAACTCCAAGTTAGAGTGCCTCTGTGAACCTTGTATTGTAGTGTATCCAAAAGATTTAATCAAAGTATAAACTTGAGTTCTTTGTCTTGTACAAAGCTTTGGGTAGTTTATTATTATTATTATTATTATTATTATTATTATTATTATTATTATTATGAGTTGAATAATAATAAAGAAGCATTTTAAATAGAGACAAATCTGAAAGAAAAAAATTAACTCTAGCTAGGAGCATGTATTGCTTTGTTTGTTTCCAGAAAAAGTATAAAGTCAGGAAGCAGAAGTAAAATCTGGTGTTAATTACTTTGGCTACTCACTGTGCTCTTATGGCAAAATTGTGTAAATAAGTTGAGAATGCTGAGGAGACTTATAAACAGTCACTTCCCAGCTCTCTCTGAACAGAAGCATTAGAACACTAAGGTTTACATGGTAGATGACACAGGACTTTGTGTTTTATTTCTGAGCTACTCATAATTATTTATTTCTCTTCTATGCATTGATGACTCCAATTATATCTTTATCTATCAATCTATCAATCTATCTATCCATCCATCCATCTATCTATATTAGTGCCTGAAAGTACATTTACATTTTTGAGTTTCCGCTTGAATTCCACAAGAAGAAATATTTGGCAGAGTATTGACCATTCATCAGGTACTGAAAATGAGCTAGAAAATGTCATTGAATGTTGCATTAAAGATGCTTAGAGTATTTAACTTAAGTGATCCCCTATGTAAGATTACAAATTCTAAAAAGACAGTTACTTTTTAAAATGATCTTCCACTGTTAAACAATCGTATGATGATCATGGCATCTCTATTTCAGCAAATGTTAGAGTCAGGATGATTAAGCGGGTCTCCTGTATCTGACAAAGCTATGGACCAGGGAGGAGGGAATTCCCTTGTTTCTTCTGACACAGATGCAGTTATTCAAGATTATGTGATAATTACATGTGGATGACATGGCAGGTAGAGGCAATCATGTGCAGTAGACATCAGTGAACCATTCAGGGGCACTGGTTCCTCTTTCTAGTTTTATTAATTGGTTATTTATTTACATTTTAAATGCTGTACTCCTTCCCAGTCTGTCTTCTGAAATCCAACCTCAATCTCATCTCCCTCCCCTTTGGTTCCTCACTCTTTCTCTGGAGACAAAATGGAAGATTTTCTCTCAGAAAAGAAAGTCGTAAGATTGAAAGAAATTAAGAGAAACATAAGAACAATATGCATTAAAGGTTTTATTTATAAATATAGGTTATCATTTTATATTTATATTATTTATTTACTAATGCCAGTGATTAGATTGCACACAACCTCCTCAACATCCAGCAGCAAGGATCTATCAATTGGATTGAATTCAATTTCTCACTCCAGGGAATTGATGATTATCAACTTGATTTGGACTCAGAGAAAGGATGGTGTTTTAAAATCGGTGTCTGGTAGAGAGGTTATGAAGTTACCATTTAGATCAGGCAAATATCATAGACAAAAGCAGGGATGAAAACGTGATTGGCTTGAAAACTTACTTTAATCAATCACTCCAAAACGATGTCTTCTTACAAAAACCACTGGGTTGGTATTTTAGCCATTCTTGGCTTTTCTTGTTTTTTCATATTTAAATATTCTAAGCAGTGAGGTAACATTTATTTTTATCTTTAATTTTTAGGAAAATGAATGTTTGTGTTCTTTTTATAAGATACTATATCTTTGTTATTCTTTCTTTTCTTTTCTTTTTTTCTTATTTTAGTTGTAAAACTGGAAACATCCAAAAGTCATCTTTCATGGATGTCAGCAGCAATGTAGAGAATGGCTTGGAGGTAATGCCTTTTCTGTCAAAAAGGCCATTGACATACAACATCAAAGTAACATACTTTATGAATAATAAATAAGCAATCACAGAGCACCAAATTCAATTTTAAAAAATGAAACCAAGGATGCAAATGATGTCACTGCAATTCTTATCACCTATTTATGTGCATTAATGCATAGAAACAGACATTCTTTGTACCCTAGCCAACCCATGCTGGCCAGTAGGGGCAATGGATGTATCAGTTCTGAGATATAACCACTGCACTTAGCAAATCATGCTTGATTTGATTTGCACTAAGATTTCCAAAATAAAATGAGGGAAAAAAAATTCCATCATTCACTGTACCAGAGGAGAACATATTTTTCATGGTATTTGAATGACTACATGCAACTGTCCAAATCACATTCTAAGCAACCACTGAAATTAATTCCTGGCATGAAGCAAATTATCTTCCTAAAGATGACTAGTGCTGATCTACTCCAGACTCTGCTGTGTCCCAGCCTTCTTGGGCCATCAGAAACCAGTGAGGAACTCCACAGCAGCTAGTATGCAGCAGCAGCAGCAGCTTTCTCAGTGTGAAGATGTCTTGGTCCAGAGCC
>JADRCD010219516.1:0-12121 GCA_019843815.1 Montemys delectorum
GCAATTTTATATCTGGAAGTTAGCATACTTCTCTATCTTCTAACTCTTACTTTCTAGCCTGCTTCCCTTCTACAAGGTTCCTTGATCTTTGAAGTGTATTCTAGAGATGTTCCCTTTAAGTTTGAGCAGTTTAGAATCATCTGTTGTTAGTACTTCTACCACTAATGAATCTCTTCATAATTTCATTGCAAAAATTGGGAAATAAAAAGACTTTTCTGACCTAAGTCATGAGCGTCACTATGGCTGTTTGAATAGGTATAGCCTCCATAGACTCATGCATTTGAATGCTTGGCCATTGGAAGTGGCACTATTATAATTCATGACATTATGGGAGGAGGAAATGTGTCATTGTACAGGAGGCAGTGCTTTTGAAATAGAGCATGCTCAATCTATACCCAGGAGGAAACACATCCAGTCCCCATTCTGTTGCCTATTGATCAGGATATAGAATTCTCAGCTGCTCCAGCACCATGTCTTCCCAAATTCTGCCATGCTTCCCAACATGATGACAATGGACAAAACTTCTGAAATATGATGTCAACCAAGTAAAACTGCAGTTGTAGACTTGTCAACAGGTCATAGGCTATTTCTAGATATTATCAGTTTCAGAACATTATTTCTGTCTAAATATATACGTCCTTATACATTCCCCATAGCCCATTTCTCTACAGTGTTCTTATTAGTAATAGAAACTAGAAATTTTAGGGCATCCTTCTGGAAATAATTTTGAACTTTGTTTACTATTACATGGGTAATATGTTTCCTCAAAGACACTTATGTCCTCTTCCCCGAAACCTGTGAATATGAAAATGGAATGGAAAGATACGATTAAGACAAATAACATTGATATCTGAGGAATAAGCTTCTACCATACTAGGGATCACAAATTAGTCATTGCAGATCAAGTTCAGCTCCTTGAATATAGAGGACATTTCAGCAGGAAGGAGGTCAGAGACTTTCAAAACAACAAAGGCTTGCTTCCTTCGAAAGTATAAGAAAGACAGCCCTGGCAAAGGAATGAGTTTCATAGATATTCTGTGAACAATCCTCAAATAAGCGCTCACAAAAATGAGGACAGTGATCTGGTAAAGACAGAGAAATGAACTAAAAACATATCCTTCTCCCAGATTTAAGAAAGGAAAGCTGCCTTGCAGATGCATTTATTTTATCTGTTCCCACTTATTCTACTTCTAACCTGGAGAGCTATGTGCTTTCTTTTTTGTTCTGATGCATTGTTTGAAACTATTTCATTTGGGGAAATGTTTGTGTCAGCAATAAAGAACCTAATAGATGTGTCAATCTTGAAATTTATACTATCTTCACCTTAGAAGTCAATCATGTAAAATTAAATATAACTATTGGATTTCACAGATATCCTTAAGTGATAGAACTGGAGACCTTCCAAATATTTTCTCATTCACATATAGCAAAGCATCCCGAAACTTTTCACATACAAAAGTGGAAAAACTATCTTGCTGACAAGTGTTGAGTATAAGATAAGTAAGGAATAATAAAAGAGAATAGTGAGCTGTGATAGCACATCATTGTAGCGTGTGGTCAAGAGAAAGAGGTATGACTATCACAAGTTTGAGACCAGCTTGCAGTACACGTTAGAGAACAAGCAACATTGATCAGCTGGTCAAGGCATCCGCCCATGAGACTAAAAACTTGAGTTGAATTCCTAGAACTCAGATGATCAAAGAAAAGAAGTTACTCATGAAAGTTACCTTTTGATTCCCACATGCATTCCATGTAATGAATGTGCATGCAGACACACACACACACACACACACACACACATACACACACACAAACACAGAAAATAAAAGTATATGAGTCATCTTGTCAATGATGTATTGTTGTATAAGATTTTCATGTTTTTTTTTCTTTTTTCTTTGGATATTTTATTTATTTACATTTCAAAAGTTATTCCTTTTTCTGGTTTCTCCTCTACAAATCCCCCATGCCATCACCCCTTCCCCTGCTTCTATGAGGGTACTCCCCCGACCCACTCCCACCTCACTGCCTTGGTACTTCCCTATACTGGGGTATTGAGCCATCATGGACCAAGGGCCTCTCCTCCCTTTGATGTCAGATAAAGCCATCCTCTGTTACATATGCAGCTGGAACCATAAGTCCCTCCACATGTACTCTTTAGTTGGTAGTTTAGTCTCTGGGGACTCTGGGGTGGTCTGGTTGATTGATAGTGTTGATCTTCTTGTAGAGTTGCAAATCCCTTCAGTTCCTTCAGTCCTTCTCTAACTCCTCCAATGGGGACTCTGCACTTAGTCAAATGTTTGGCTATGTATATCTGCAACAGTATTTGTCAGGCTCTGGCGGAGCCTCTCAGGAGAAAATTATATCAGGTTCCTGTCAGCAAGCACTTCTTGGCATCCACAATAGGTGTCTTAAGTTTGGTGATGCTAAGACATACAATCTCTGGAAGCTCTTCATTTAAACCACTTTGTCTCACCTAGCTCTTTGATAAGAGTAAGATGCCAAAGGTGGATATAACCTAATATATCTTACATTTCTTCATCAACTAAGACTATTTGTCAGGTTGATCCTAATTATAATGTTGATGTACATGTTTTGTATTTGAGGGGGCAAAAGTGGACTGAATAATAAACAAATGATTGGATTGCCCCAGTTAAAATCATTCTACTGTCACATAAAATTCCAGCTGAGAACAGAACATTAATATAAGAAAAAAGGAAGATTCTGAGGATACCTAAAATTAGAAATACAAAAAATCTAGAAAAGAAAAACCTCTAAATTGCTCTGGTATTTATATTAATGCTTTGTTACTTATTCTTGTTTCACTTGTATTATCATATCATCATCATCATCATCATCATCATCATCATCATCATCCTTAATCTCCAAATGCAAGCTATCAAACTTATTTTAGGATAATTTTATTCTAAGATATTGGAAACTTTAGGTTCTTCATTTGGAGTAATTATACATTTTAAAATATCAAAGGATTATTTTCTAATGATAGGCATAGAAATAATTAACAAAATGGTAAAATAAGCAATTTAGTAACTGGAAAGTTGTTCCACTTCTGACACAGGACTAATATCTAAAATGTATAAAGAATTCAAGAAGTCAAACACCAATATCTAAAATAAACCAATTTAAGAATAGGGTACATATTCAAACAGAGCACCTAAAATGGCCAAGAAACACTTAAAAAATGTTCACACACCTTTGTCAAAAAGAAAAGGCAAATCAATATGACTCCTAGATTCTGTCTTACAACCATCAGAGTGTCACATGCTGTTGAGGATGTAGAGATAAGGAAACACTCCTCTCTTGCTCGTGGAAGAGCAAACTTGTACAACCACTTTAGAAATCAATTTGGTAGTTTTTCAGGACACTGGGAATAGTTCTATCACAGCTATTCCACTTCTGGGAATATACTCAAAAGATGCCCCTGTATATCATAGGGACACTTGCTCAACTGTGTTCATAACAGCTCAATTCACAATAGCCATAAACAGAAAACAACCTAGATGTCCCTCAATTGAAGAATGAATAAAGGAAATGTTATATATCTATATAATGAAATACTATTCCATTATTAAAAACAAACACATCATGAATGTGTTTTGCATGCAAATGAATGGAACTTTAGAATATCATTCTGAGTGAGTAACTCATATCCAATAGGACATGCATAGTATATATACTCACTTATAAGAAGATATTAATTAAAAAATATTGGATAGACACTTCATAAACCCAAAGAAACTAAACAAGAAGAAAGGCACACTGAGCATGTTTGAGTCTCACTTGGAAGGGTGAATAAAATAGTTATAAGAGTCAGATGTTGAAAAGGAACTGCGTAGGAGAAGTGATTGGAGGGAAATAGGGTTATTTTCTGGAACAGATAATGAGAGAAACAGGGGAGTTGGCCAGATGGCCATGAGAATTTGGAGCTGGAGTACTCAGGTGCCACTGGGAGATTTAGGCTTGGCTCTTTACAACACAGGCTTCCCCACAGCAATGATCCATGACTAAGAGATGGTTCTTGCTTTTCCAAATTCTTTTAATTGATGGTGATTGTAAATGTATACATTTTACTCAGGGTGAACCACGAATTAAATACTTTTTGTGGAAGGAATGCACAGGAGGTGAAGCTCATTGGCTGAACACTCAGAGCCTATCTAGATACCCCATTAGCATGGAGACCTCCAGGTTTTTATGCTAGGTGAGTATTTGGAACAGTCCTCCCATTAGAGTGCTGTGGTTGTGTATTCTAGAGTAGGTAGTTCAGCAGGGAGCTAGCCCCACTGCTATCATAATCAATTTAGAGTTTCATAGGGTTTGGACTCACACAACCTTATTATTTCTTCTGTTTGGTGGCACAATCTACTTGGACCTCAAGAATAAATGGAAAACTGCAGCTGGCTGAGCTGGGAAGTTCAGAGGCATCTTGTGGATGTGCCAGAGACCTGGGATAGGAGATGGTCCCAATTATCAATAGAGGTGATCTTAGATGAGACTCACAGCAGTGCGGATATGGAACTGAAGAGGCCACATTCTGTGGCCAGGAAGGTGCCTCAATGGAACAATAAGTATATCAACCTACCCACAACACAAAGTTTATCCTGCCTACAAAAATGCAGGGATGGAGGATAGAGCAGATATTGAGGGAACAGCCAAGTCATAGATGACCCAACTAGCGACCCATCCCATGGGCAAGTTGCAGTTCCTGGCACAATTAATGATATTCTGTTATGCTTGAAGAAATAACTGTACTCTGAGAAGTATCACCCAGCAGTTGCCTCAGAAAGATGCAGAGACCCACAGCCAAACACTAGATGAAGCTTAGGAACCCTAATGAAAGAGTAGGGTGATGGATTCAGGACTGTAAAGGGGATAAGAACTCCAGGGGAAGACCAAAAGTGTCAACTAACCTGGAACTTTGGGAGCTCTCAAAGATTGAACTACCAAGCCAAATAGCATACACAGGCTGGACTTAGATCCCTTGCATGATATATATAGCAGATGTGCAGCTTGATGTTCATGTAGGTCCAGAACAAATGCAACATGGGCTGCCTGTCTGTGAAATCCATTCTTATCTGGCCTCAGTAGAAGAAGCATCTAGCCCTGCAGAGACTTGTTGTGCCATGGTGGTAGTATATCTGAGGGGAGGTTCATTCTGTTAGAAGAGAAGGTAAGAGGTAATGGGATTGGGAATTAGGTAGGAGGAGACTGGGAGGGGGTCATCAATCAGGATATAAAGTGAATAAAAAATTAATATGGACATAAATACACCCAGGATAATTTTGAAGCCTCAAAAATATATTCCTAAGTACACTGAGCTGTGTGGGACAGGGATCTTGATAGAGACATTTTCTGAAGAGAAGCATAGAATAAAAGCCAGACTTCCTCTTGATATCCAGTTTGAATCTGGGGCCCTGATACAATTTTGCAGTCAGTTTTGAAAGTAAACGTTATTGAGTTCCACAATAGCAGTTGAATGAATTTAACAAACCCATGATGTCGTTTGTGACAAGCACAGATTTAGCAACTGGAATACTACATTTTAGTGTTGGTTAAATGAAGATTTCCCTTTTATCATTCTGTATAATTTGGATTAATATCACCTGATTTTTCTGTAATTTCCTTTTAATGTAAAGCTTAGAAAGAGATTCTAGATTCTACTTAATAGGCAACAGGCCTATTAAATGGCCTTCTAGGGTTTATACTAAACCAGACATCTGTTTATTATTTGAGATAGCTTATTAGAAATATATTACCAATGCTATAAATTGTTCAAATGAATTAATATTAAACTACTTATTTACTGGTCAGTGTTTCAGTATATCACCTTATGTCTTCATGCTGGAACTGAAAACTTGTCTTACAGATTTGTTTGTAATAGGTCTATATGTGTTATGATTAGACTAACAATATCAGGAGAAGGTGAGGGTAGGGAACGCATAATTTCTGCTCTGGCTCTTCTGTACCACAGACGTCTGGGTACCCCGGGAAAGCCAGAGCTTGGGAGACACTAGCCAGGTGGACCTGGGAAGCTGTCCACACTGTCTGGGTGGCATCTGGCTGTGGGAAACCACTATCCCAGTCTTGGACATCCAAGGTGCCGCTGGATATCAGGAAAAGCTGAGAACGAATTAGGGGTCCCTGGGGCAGCTCAGTCAGTCCTTGGGTTGAAGGGCAAAAAGGAGTGGCGAGAGAAAGAGTGGCTGGTGGTTCCCGTAAGAGCATGGGGCATGAGTCCTTGTTCCAGTCTCAAGGCTGGAGCTGGAAGACTTTCCTGAGGGAGATTAGAAGCGGCTCCTTAGAAAAAGACCTAAAGCATTACTCTAGCACTACGAGTTTAGATGAAAGGAGGTGGTCCATAGTCTTAAGGCATTTATTTTAGGAGAGAGAGAGAGAGAGAGAGAGAGAGAGAGAGAGAGAGAGAGAGGAAAGTAGAGGTTGGCCATGGCCACATGGAGTGAGGGGGAAGGGAGGAAGAGAGAGGGAGCAAGAGGTGAGAGTAAGACAAGAAATGTAAGAGGTTAAGAAAGAGAGAGATGAGGGGTCAAGCAGCTACTTTTATCGAGTGCTGTGGTATCTTTCTGTTCCCAGGGGCGGGGTATACCTGGCTCTGGTCAGTTGTCTGGGGGTGGAGTCCAGCCAGAATGCTGGGAGCTTGGGGCATTGTCTAGCCACAGGAAAATGGGGTGAGGGCTCCTGGTGTCAGCTTCTATGTCTGAGGGTGTAGTTTTACTGTTCTGTCCCTTGTAGAATTCTCTACTGGGTCTTCGGAGTAAGTCTTGCTCAATCACGAACATAGACTCCCTTTCTCAGTCCAACACTCATGTGCAGCCACCTATAGCTGAGGAGCTACTGGTTGTTTATGGCTATGAAATAAGGGAGAGTCACCTATTATCTTAAGAGTATGGGCACTGATGTTTTCCATATTCCTTGCCAGGTGATCCATGTGCAAATTAGTAATACTAATTGAACTCTTGATTAAATTAAAAAAATCCAACAAGTAAAAATAAGACAAGAAGTTGGGACAAAAATTCCTGGTATATGTGGGAATCAGTTTCTATAGAGATTTGAAGGCAGGAAGGAAAGAATGGTTATGATCAAGATACTTCGTGTACATGTATGAAAAATTAAAAAAAAAACATTAACATTGATATAATAGTTGATATTTATGTTAGTCATGAATTAAGAGTTTACAAATTAACCAGTTAGGAATGGAAGTGAGATCCAATTGGTAGCAAACTTGAGCATATGTCCATAAAGCTAGCAAGATATAAACAAATATATACTCAGAGAGGTTTATTATGAACTACTAATGTAGGCCTAGAAGTAACTTTCCTAAACTTCAAACATGGAAAAATAGTGTTAGGAATTTTGAAAACATAGGCCAATTTATAAAAGTGATGTGGCAAAAGAAACAGTTCAACAAAGTGGATGACATATATTTCCAAATACTTAATACATTCATATAATTGTATTATGTATGTAACTAATTATTCTACTTAGAAACTCATTTTAAATCATCTTAGAGTACTTCTACAATATTGGAATAAATTATTATATCTTGTTCAGTTTCAGTAGTTTTTACTTGTTTCAAGTTTACTCTCATACTATATAGAATTTTATGAACTATAATGAATAATTTTATTAAATATTTCAAAAACAATTACAACTATGAAGGTAACATTAGAAAACAAATCAAATTACAGCCATTGAGTTGAAGAGTCCAAGTTGCTGTTAAGTAAGAGAACATCACCAAACAAAACCATTTCATCTCTTTGCCTTGATTCTACTGGTGCAGACATTTTAATGGCTTCTGCTTTGGTGCCCCCATGTTTAAACGTAGGTCTACATTTTCCAAAACTGCAATGCCAAAAAGGACATGTCATTAAAAGAATACAGCATACCTACACTTGGTTTATGTTTTAACTGGCTTAAAATGGAATAAAATAAGCATGATATATATTTATTCTGTTTCTATTAAAATTAATGTAATAAATGTTGAGCTAATAATGTTGACACCAGCACAATTAACTAATAATTATGTTTATTTCACTCTTGTTTTAGTATTTTACTAAAATAAAAAGCCATTAATGCTTGCTAATCAGCAAAACTTTGCAAATATAATTGCTTCAGTTTTCACAAGGCACATGTATTCTTTTATAAACAGCATTCAATAAAGTGCAATCTGCTACATTCTCAGCTTTGGTTGTATGATAATATGATTATTTCACCTCTGCTTTATTTTTCTAACTTGTCAAGATGAAGTATTCTCTGATTTTACTTGGGTAAATTTTACTCAATTTCGTATCCCTGTGATTCAGATCCACAACTCACGCTTGAGATTCAGACAATTCTTGGAAGTTAAGACAGCTATTCCTTGCTGACATCTCCTGATTATTGACTACCTAGAGGAAGGGCAACGGTTTGATAGGGGATCATTCTAGTCATCAGATCAAAGCTACCAGCTCATTGTTACCAGACATACTTTTTAAAAACTGGCCTGATTTTCTTCTCTACTTTTGTGACATTAAGGCAAGCATAGATTTTATCTTTAAATATCATTTCTGCTCTACAGCCCTGCAATATATTGGACTATGCATGAAAATTTTCTAAATTATATTCAGATGCATTTTTTCAATTCCATTTCCTAATTATACCACAGCTAATTCTATGTAAAACTCATTGGTGCTCCTTCCTTAAAAGCAATACGTTGATTCTTTAAAAATCTTACATTAAAAAAGTAGGTGACTTTTTTCAGGTTTTTTTAACTTACAGTCGTCTTATAGAATACTTAGAATTTTAAGTTGCACCTATTTTATTAGTACTTTCATGTAGATGAAAATAGTTCTAAGCTTAGAAGTTAGTAAGACTAATGCTCAAGAACCCACATATTAACTATGTTATCCTACCTCCAACTGAGAATACTGATACAATGTTTTCATACTTTCTCTTCCTCACAATTGTATTATCTACAAAACAAATACTGCCATACCAGCTTTGAAAGTCCATCTTTGTTGTCAATATGACTAAATCTGGAAAAACAAGATGCAAAAGAGAGGAAAGAGTCATAGTATAGAGTCCCCAATGATAGCCTTTGAAGAAGTCAACCTGCCCATATGCTAATCATTCAACCATGAGCCAATAGATTTCTATTATATAAGCAAAGTATGCTATTTTTGAAAGCAGCACTAAAAGTTTATAGTTTTAAGTTAAATTATTTGACATTTTATACACTAACAAATTTCAGTTTATTTTTTTCAATATATGTTTAATGAAACTTAACCTAGTAATATAATCAATTAACTAGCTTTCCAAGTTTTATCTGATACAAATTTCTTGAAATTGATTCAAGATAAGGAAATGCTTTTTTAAAATATTTTATCAGCTAGTATCATTATTTGAATGAGAAATATCCCTCATAGGCTCAAGATTTTAACACTTGGTCTCAAATTTGTGCATTCCTTTAGGTACATTATGGAAAATTTAGGAGATATAGCCTTAAAGGTTCGATTACATGACTGCATCACAACTGTGATGTTTCCAGTTCACTCTCTACTTCTTCATGTTTACAGTTGAAGATATGACTTCTCAGCTTCCTTTTCTGGATACCTGCTGCCATGTGTCTTCCACCATTATGAATACTCTGTCTCAAACCCTAGGCAAGATAATCGTTCTTCTACAAGTTGATTTTGTTTTAGTGTTTATCACAGCATCATGAAACAACTTAAAACACTTAGTATAGAAAATAAGAGGTCCTGTGTTGCAACTCATTTTCATATGTAGTCACTACTGTATTCTTTTCCCTTTCTCTCTCATGCTATTCTGCCAGTACTCTACATATTGAGAAGTTAGAGAAATCGTTGTTGATAACCTTCTTGATATTCATTGTCTTCCAATGTAACAGGCTAAGATACCGCTATCGATTTCCAGTCTTTTCCTCACTGATGATATTAAAATTCATCATGCTAAGCATTTCCTATGAACTTTTTATCAAAATGACTTCATGACATGGTTACTATTGATTACATCTTATACTACAGAGAGTTGAAGTTTAGAAAATATAATATATACCTGAATACATACAGGGAAGATGTAGATGAGCCAAGGTTGGCAATAAGTATCAAAGTCAATGTCTGACCATATTCTATGAGTATTCAGTACCTGTGGTAGGAGAAAGGATACACTTAAATAAATTACATGCCTTAACATTCAGAAAGGTTTACATGATAAATGGGAAACAGAGACTATAGATAATATTAAGTGTGGTAATGAGGTGAACTTCACATAAAGATACTGCCCAAAATCATTTCAATCCACCCATTAAAAAGCAGTGGAACTTCAGAAGTGACAAAATGTTACCTCTCTTTTCCCCTCAGCCATCGGACTTCTGGCAGTCTCTGCTTGGAGGCTACCACCTGGGGAGCTAAGACAAATGCTCTCTGCAGACTGTCACTTTGTCTTTGAAGAAGCTGCCTGAGCAAGCGCACTGCCTGAAGATCTTTAGAACCTTTTTTTGCAGTACACAAATATCAAGTAATCTGGAGATTTGGTTTCGGTTTCTCCAGTGACTATAAAAACCCTTGTTGGGCAGTGGTGGCAGCTGAGGTGGCACACGCCTTTAATCCCAGCACTTGGGAGGCAGAGGCAGGTGGATTTCTGAGGCCACCCTGGTCTACAGAATGAGTTCCAGGACAGCCAGGGCTATACAGAGAAACCCTGTCTCAAAAAACAAAAACAAAACAAAACAAAACAAACAAACAAACAAACAAACAAACAAAAACCCTGCCTTATTCTAAGTAAAGTGAAGTCTTGGTTGGGCTATTTCAACTTGACTAAGTGATTTCTCTTTGCATTTCGAACCCTCTATTTCAGGTCCTTTGGTCCTTGTCAGGGAGAACCCAGTTCACGAAACTGCGGGCAGTTTCAGCAAAACTGTGGAGGAAATGTAACTGTGAAAGAAAGCCACAGATACTGTCTTTTTTGTTTGTTTGTTTGTTTGTTTGTTTTTGTTTTTCAAGACAGGGCTTCTCTGTATAACACTGACTGTTCTGGAACTTACTCTTTAGACTAGGCTGGCCTCTAACTCAGAAATCCACCTGTCTCTGCCTCCCAAGTGCTCGGATTAAAGGCATGCACCACCACTGCCTGGCAATACAGTTTTTTTTAAAAGAGTCAAAAACAAAAGACACAATGTGCACGAGTCTTTATGAAATCCCCATGATAACACTTTCGTTTTAAAGGTGATAGAAGAAGTAAATGATTGAAACTTTTACTCATTGGTAGGGTATCTATCCCCTGACTGACAGGGGACTATCAAGCAACATAACATCTTCTGAGTCTTACTGCTCCCATAAGAAGTAAACCTTATCATATTCACTAATTTATCAAATTGGACCTAGACACTAGCTTTTTTGTTTGTTCTATCTTAGTCTTCCTTTTCTCTTAGTTTTAAAGGGTTCTGGAGGAAACTCTGAATCTATTCATGCATTGAAGATGGTCTCGCCCTTCTGCCCAGTTCTTTCTGCTGGGGAAGACTCCTAGATGGTCTGCTCCTGTGCAGACACCATATCCTGGCCCATCCTAGAGTATCTGAGACACTCAGAGCAGTTGGTAGGGACCCCCACCTCCAGGTCCCAGAGCTACCCCCTGAGAGCCAGGAGGACTCAGGACCCATCGCCCACTAAAACCCTCACCCCAGAATACCACTCCCCTTCTGCCCCTTCTGCCTGGTTCTTTATGCTGGGGCAGACTGCTAGGTGATCTGCTCCCATGAAGGCACTATATCCTTACCCATCCTTGAGGACAGGCTGCACTCAGAGCAGTTGACACCATATCCTGAGCCATCTCAGAAGATCCTCTGCACTCAGAACAGTCTGGCAATGGACACCACAGCCTGAGGCTTCCCAGGAGATCTGCTGCACACAGGGCAACTGAGCAAGTGATCACCAGATCGTCTGCTCCCCTGAAGACACCACAGCTTGAAGGCGTCTCAGGATCTCCTCTGTACACAGGGCAACTAAGCAACAGAAACAGTGTGAAGATCTCCCAGGGGCTCTGTGGCATGCAGTGCAACTGACCCAACACACTGAAAGCATCCCTGGAGTTC
>JADRCD010219517.1:0-15483 GCA_019843815.1 Montemys delectorum
TCCTTTCCACCATGTGGGTCTCCAAAGAGCCACAGCATCATTAGGCTTGGTGGCAACCACCTTTATGAGCTGAGCCATCTCACTGACTCTCATTAACATCTTTCCAATGGGAAGGAGATTTGTCTGCTCATTTGTATGTGTGAACTCAGTTAGTCCTCCGGTCAAACCTACAAAGTAGGTCTTCAATTATTTTACAGATGACAACCCAAAAACATGGGAAACTGAGTCAGTTGCCCCAAGTGACTCAGCCAGTAAGTGACATCACCAAAATGGAATGTGCTCGGCTCTGGACACTATGGTACTAATCTCTCAGCCACATAGCACCATCTCCAACAGGAAATAGTTTCTACCTGTTTGGTTGCCAGGGACCCAAGCTGTCTGTCACTGACCACATCTAACAAACATCCTTGATAAGGCAAGGTCCATCTGATTGGGGCATGTAGCCCTCTGCTCAGCTTTAAATCAGTCAGTCAGGTTTAGCAGAGGATCTGAAACACCTATCCAAAACAAAATAGGGCGAGATCTGAAGAGCCAGGCATGGTTTATGGGGAAAGAATAGAGAAGAGGGAGAATGGATTAGTGAGGATGGCCACCTGGCACCTGGCCCAGCTGAGAGAGCCTCAGAGGTGAGTATGCCAATCTCCAAATGCTCCAAGCCCAGATCCCAGAATAGCTGGAAGAAGGCACAGTGCCAGTGAGTCAATTATTACCCCAGGCCTGGGAGCACTTAATCAGATGCATCCGGCTTGTATTCACACAACATCATGCTGAGATATGTGGTCGACTCCAATGAATTGGCATGCCCTAATGTGAGCCAGCACGGCCGGAAAGCCTTGTATCTTGCGAGTTGGGGGTCTACTCTTTCTCTTCTCTGAAAATGTCTATGTTGTATGCCAGTGATGTTCACTTCCTTTGAGTAAAGAAAATACTTTTGTTTTTGAGATGACTAAATGGAAATTGGGGAGTTAAAGTCCAATAGGACTCCATCCTTAGACACTCAGGGCAGGTACCCATTAGGTAAGACAAGCCCAATGGCCCACTGTTAGTACACTGTTCACATCTTCTGATGCCTCAGGCTCCTGAGGAGCAGCCCCAGGCAATGTGACAACAGGATGGAGTGGGTCAAGATGACCCTGAGTATTGTTGAATTTTCCTTTCTGGTGGAATTCCCATGAGTGAAGTGTTGTGGCTACCAGTTGGCATCAAAACCTTCTGGACCACAGATGAGCACTTCAGTGTGTCTACCATTGTTCTCAGTATGATCTTCTTGCTCCATCTATAGGCCTTTTGTCAGGTGTTTTATGACCGTGGCTCTCTTCCTGTGGGAGAATGATGCTGTTCTTGTAACTGACATCAGGATGAATTGGGAATACAGCCAAGTCTTTCTGCCTCTTGCCAGGGGAACTTCTTTACTTCCTTGTTACATTCATTGAACAATTTTCTTTTGGGGGGGGGTGTTAATTATTGGAGAAACTTTCCCCTAAAGCTGAAATTCTTAGGAGCTGGAGAGATGGCTCAGCAGCTCAAGGACCAACCCTGCAGACCAGAGTTTGGACTGTCAGAATCCAGGTTAATGCTGAGTAAGTACTATGGACTACTTGTAACACCACTGCTGGTGAATCTAGGACAGAGTCCCTGGAGCAAGTTGGTTAGCTATACTAGCCAAATGTATAAGCTACAGGCTCAACTGAGAGACCCTCCCTCAAGGCAGAAGATGAAGAATAATCCAGGAAGCACCTGATGTCAATGTCAGGCTCTGTACACACATGCACATGTGTGTAGTCAGGGATGCAAATGTACACACACATGCATCATATACATTTAACCTCCAAAGCTAAGATTTTCCTAAAACAATGACTTGACTAGCTTCCGCTCCTGCCTTTCCCCTCTTCCCTTCCTCTTCTTAAGGTTTTACCTGAAGGTACTTCATTCAATAAATCACCAAGGGCCGGGGAGATAACCCAGCTATTAAAGGCTGGGCTCATAACCAAAATGTCGATAAATCACCTGAACAGAAGTCGTTGGCTCAAGCGCAGCTTCCTTGGAACATGGCCTAACAGTATGGAAACTCTTCACAAAACACAACAGGATGTTTCTCAGGCTTCAGCTATTAACCTGCTGACCACATTATCACTCATCGTTTGGTGTATAACCTATAGAGTTATGCCTACTGCCTGCTTTAAAGTAACATGCAAGCTAACATTTTTGACCAAGAAAAGCAGACAGCAATGACAAGAACAACTCTGGGCCAGAGATGGCTCTAGAAAAGGCACCTGGACTATGCCTGGCGTCCTGAGTTCAGCTGCAAGATCCACATGGTGGAAGGTGAGGACAGACCCCAGTAAGCTGTCCTCTGACCTCTTCAGGCACAGTGTAGCACCCAGTGAGGAAGTAAAGGCAGAAGACGATCTCTTGCTGTCCTGCACGTGTTCTGAGATTGTGAGTTGGATGGCCCAACTCGGTCTTTTAAGCCATGATAAAATTACTACGTGCTTATATGTTATATATATGTACATGTGTATATATGCACATGCACATGTATGTATATATGCATGTATGCATGTGTGTCTGCATATGTACATATATGCATATAGGCATGTATGCATGTATGTGTATATTTGTATATATATATAGATATATGTATGTGTGTATATACACACATTTATCTTTATATGACTTAAAATCATTCCACTGTCTATACTATTTCATACACACATGGACTATACTTTTCAAAATATTGCATTATAAAAAGAATGATTTTTCAAAGTCTACATTTACTACTTTACTGCTCCACTTGGAGAGCCATGTTAATGCTGGTGTAAAATCATTTCTGGTTGGTCGTTTCAAAGTCAGCAGTACTTTTAAATTTTCCCTTAGCTCCCCGTTCCACTTTAGCACCAAGGGAATGTCCACAATGAGACGTGAGAAGAGAAAGGGGGGAAAGAAGTGTGGATAACGCTTTAAAACTTAAATAACTGAGGGCCACCTCAGTGACTGTGTTTCTGTCTTCAGCATTTCAAGTTCTCAACCTCTCTCCCCAGGATCGTGGAGCTTCCAGGAACGTAAGGTCTTCTTGCTGGGATGAGCCTGAGGTGATGACGCTCAGACGCTCTTCTCCTGTCATCTGCGGATATTCTTAGATTAATGACTCTTCATATTGTCCACATGCTTCTCTCAGATATGGCAAGGAAGGCAGAATGCATATGGTGGGCTAGGGTCCGCTCAGATGCAGGCTGATGTCAAGAGCAAAATCTTTATGGACTGGGGACAGAGCTCAGCTAGCAGAGTGCTTATCTCGAGAGAGTGGGGCCCTGGGTTAGATCCACAGCATCTGATCATCCATGAACTGGGCATGGATAGTACATGACTGTAAACCCAGAGCATGGGAAGTAGAAACAGGAGGATCGAAGGCTAAGGCCTTCCTCAGCTGCGTAGTGGGTTGAGGTCAGCCTAGACTACATGAGAGACTATCTTTCAAAAAAAGCCTTGGAAGAGAGACTTTTACTATGGGCCACTTTGTTACAATTTGCTATGGGCCACTTTGTTACAGTTCTGAAGCAAAATAACAACAACAAACAAACAAACAAATGAACAAACAAAACCAGAAATGGGGGGATGGGGCTGGGCTAGTGAAGACAGATCTTCATCTCATCTGGTGTGTGCTACCATGATGTATGGATCTCATGCTGCTTCAGTAGGAAAGGAGTCAACAATTTGATGTTGAGTTTTCACATCTCATCTCCAGCAGAATGGTCTTCCCGACTTTTTCGGCTCATACTGCACTCTTTCTGGAATAATCTACCACTATGGAGGACAAGTGCACCTGGAAAAGTTGCCTTCTTACCTGGCCAAAGTTTGCCTGGCTACGTTGAAAAACTCACAGTTTAAAATTAGAGATTCAGAAAAAAAAAATAGCACCTGTATGTCAGGGAAGATGCAGCCTTGGCAGGGACGCCAGGCAGTCAAGTCTCAGTGCTGATTCCCAAATTAAAGCTTGCATTTTAACTTGTAATTCCTGATGCATTTATCCATCTGTGCACACTGTACAGAGTGACAAGCTCTAGTGACAGAATCACCCATTAATGAAGTCATTAATATCTTTATTCAGAAAGCCAGCTCCATTTTTAGACTTTGTTAGGGAAAGTTCATACAGTTTTCCAGATGGCTTCACCATTTTCAACCCTTGAACAGTGTCTTGTACATATTCTCACCAGGACCTTTTCTGCATTTCTTCAGTGTTTATTGACAAGAGATGGGTGTGGGACTGACTTTAATAGATGAATAGATTTTTGTTTTAAAAATGTGAGTTGATGTTGGGAGGTGTATCTCTCTCTCTGTGGAATAGTATGCATCCACGAGAGTATGATTTCTATCATTTGTGACAACATGGCAGACTAAGAAGAACTAATGGAATAAATTGAGCACTGGAGGACAAGCAATGTGAACTCTTATTCCCAAGTAATCTCACACAATGGATCTCATAGCATTGTAGTCAGCACAGGCAGGGGAGGGAGAGAGGCTGGTCAATGGGAACAATGGGAGAATTAGACAGAATGAAGAAGTTTGAATATCCTATGCAATTCTTAGCAATAAGGCATAGTTTACCTCAAATTAGCTGGAAGGAAAGATTTTTAATGCATTCACCAAAAAGGAATTATGAAAAGTTTAAAACCACATGCTAAGTATCCTGATTTGATTGTTATTTAATGTATAAGTAAATCAAAACATTATGTTGTGCCTCACAAGCATATAATTTAAATTTGTGTGCGCACTGCACACAAATTGATTCCTATAATTCCTTTGAGCTCCACAGGCATGCCATGGCACATTTACACAAACACACACTCTATATATGTAAGTAAATCATAAACAAATGTAAGAAGGAAAGAAAACATTTCTACCCTGTCTAAGAGCTCCCCATGCTGCAGAGTACAGGACCTTGGTCTCATTTCTTTCACTTGTGATCGTGTTTATTTCCCAGTAGACAATAAGCCGCCATTCTGACCATCTTGTGTCTCCATCACACAAGGTAAGCCTTTAGTCCTGAGAGGACATGCATCTGTTTTCAGAAGTTGCTTTAGAGCTTTGCTTTGTTCCCACCACAGGACATTCACAGCCTTGAGAGTGAAATTCTGCACTGTCTTATCACCCCCTAATTTAATGGGGTATTGCCAAAAAGTGCTCCTAGATCCACCCCAATCTTCTCTCAGCTGTGCACTATTAGCTAAATTGCCAAAGCTTTGTCATTATATATTTCAAATTGTGGGGATATGAAGTTAGCCTTTGTCTATGGTGTTCAAATGTACTATGGTGGGTCACATGGTCACTGTGGTATTGGAGAGAGAGTAGAAGCCTGAAATGCTGGAGGAGGTGACAATATCTGCTCCCTGGCATTTGTGTCGTGTCATTAGTAAGTGATAAACAAAACAACTCAGGCTAAATCGGGTTCTCATAATTCTCAAGCAGTTAATGAAAGTGGCCACATACTCCTGTTTGCAGTCGGAACCTCAAGCCAAGGGAGCGATTAAAAGCTGTGAATTTGATGAGCTATTGCCAGGACTAAGGCAGAGCAGGTCAAAGTCGCCAAGGCTCTTTCAGTCTCTAATGCTGTGATTGAATGAGAGGCCTGCCAGTGCAGACAGCCACTTGAAGCCAACCCTAGTGTAGTTCATGGGGGACCAACGGTGATTCACATAATGTGTGGGAGGAGCAGGGGAGTATGGGAGATTTCATCAGGCCATTAAGAATGACCTATAGTCTAAAACATATGAAGTAATTCTACAATTTTCCATTTAATATTTTGGGCCACAGTTGACCATGATTAGCTAAAACTGTGAACATTTTAAACTACAGATGAAGAGCGCTACCCTATCTCCAAATGTTAAAGCTAGGGTTTTTCATATTAATAAAGCCTAATTAATAGCTTTGTTCTAAGTAAGACTTGTTTATAAAATATCTTATTTTCTGAGAGTATCAAATGTTTTTCTTTTACTAAAAATGAAAGATTTCACATGTGGTGGCTTACTTAGCGCTAGCTCAAGTGCATATCTTATTAGTAAACTATGCATTTCTACAATGAATAAAGTGAAAACTGCTTATACACTAATTTTGCCATATTTTTTAACTTGTGAAAAAAAATGAGTTAAAAAGTGCCCACCCATTAAAGTGTTAGTGGAAAGACAATGTAAAACTACTGTATTAAAAGCAGTCATGACCCATGAAGTGTAATAGAGCCTGGGAGAAGACATGGAGGGTCTGTAGGATGGGAGGGACACAGCTTTTTATGATTTTAAACCTGCACAAGTCTGAAAACAGATACCACTTGATGTACAATGCAGACCCTCCTCATTGGGCTTTATCAAAGATTCATACTGTCCCAGGATTCATCAAAAGGCACTCTGAAATTTTGCTTACCCACCCTGGTTTCTTGTTCACATTCAGATACATGCTTTTTTTTTCCTTTCCTTTATGTCCTCTATCTCTCTCGTGAGTGATGGTGAGTGACTGCATTTGTGTATGTGAGTGTCGATCAAGGGCTTGCATAGTATGGGGCTTGTGTAGAGGTCAGACAACTTCAGCCATTGGTCCTTACCCCAACCTGGTTTGAGACAGGATCTCTTTATTGTTCACATCTATGTACGACAGGCCAGATGGCCAGTGATGTCCAAAGATTCTGCTGTCTCTGCCTCCCAGCTCACTGTTGGGGCACTGAAAGGACAGATGCAGATGCGCAGTACTGTGCCCCTCTTTATGTGTGCTCCAAGGGTTCAAACACAAGCCCTTACATTTGTTCAGCAAGTTGTTTATTCTCTGACCCCTGAGCCATCCCCTCAGTTCCTGTGCACAACTCTTTGCCTAGATATCTATGTCAAAACCACATCTTTTTTGCTTCCTTCTAATAAAATTTAGTTTCAGCTATACATTTTATTTCCCCTCTGTCTCTTCATTCTGCTCAAGAAGCTAAGCTACAGAGGCAACACTTGCAGACTTCTTTTTATTGTGTTTGGCCTGCCACTGGTGAACCTTGGAAAGAGATGAGCAATTATTAATTCATATGACAGAACCTACAAAGAAGCAGGATGCCATGAAACCACTGAAGGAATCCTTTTCGTCCCAGAGACTCAGATACAGCTGAAGGCAAGCCTAATGTGTCTATGATATCTACTGAAGAGATGCTCATCTGTGCTGCTCAGGTTTTGTTTGCTTAAGTATGGTACAAATTGAAGTGGGCTGGGGCATTTGGTCACATATGTGGGTGGGGCTGAGAATGTGGGACTTCCAGACCTTCCTACCTTAGCTTGTCTGTTTTGTGGAAGCATTTACCTGCCTTGTCTCTTGAATGCAACCTCTCTGTCTTGTATCTTGTAAGCAAGCCCTCCGTATGGAGCGCTCTCTCTCTCTCTCTCTTTCTCTCTCTCTGGTTTTAAGGCATTTATTGTAGAAAGGCAGAGAGAGGGAGAAGAGTAGAGAAGTGGAGGTCTGTCATGGCCACATGAAGAGAGTGAGGGGGGAAGGAAGGGGGAGAAGGAGGGGGAGAGGCAAGAGTAAGAGCAAGAGGGTAAGAGAGAGCAAGAGCTGGAGGTCTGTTGATGATGAGATTACACCGATTTCACAAGTTCATGAGCTTGCCCTAGTATTCCCCTATTTCCTTTCATAGCATCCAGTTCCTAAAAAGAGTTCAAAGGAAGTACTTGGGAGATAGCTCAGTCAGGAAAGTGCTTGTTGAGAGCCCAAGGTTAATCCTCAGCACTTGTGTGAAAAAGCAGGCTGTAGTGACATGGCATGCTTGTAACCCTATCACTGAGTGGATGGAGAGGAAGGTAACACTGGTCAGCTGGCTTAGCCTACTTGACCAGAACCAGGCCAATGAGACAACCTTTCTTTAAAACAAAACAAAACAAACAAAACAAAACAAAACAAAACAAAAAGCCCAAACCAAACCAAAAGACAACCAAAACAAAACAAAAAACCAAAACGTGACATCCTGAGGGACAACACAGGAGACTAAACTCCAGCTTCCATACAGAGATAAACATGCACACCCACACATTTACACACATGTGAGCTCATACACATCTATATACAAATTGAAAGCTGATGCAGAACATAGTCTGTGCTATGTTCACACTAGGGAGTGAAAAATAAAATCACCACATTTCAGTGAGAGTCGAAAGAGTGGGGGACTCCAGATAAGATGCTGGATGACAAGTAGTCCCCACTAGAGCTGACTCTCTGAGAAGGGTTCCTTCCCTCACAGAACTTGTGACTGATGGCCCTTGGGGAATGACACTGATATTTTGCTTGGTTGCATAACTGACGCATGTATTGACTGATCGGTCATATTTAATGAGGTCAAAACTGTCAGAATTTCCTGCTACACTGTGAGGAAAACAAATGCAACATACTCTAATGAAAAACTGTGAGGGCTAGGAGGAAAGTGACTGGGAGGGTTGCATGGAGCCATCTGTAAATGAGGACCCTCATTAGCATAGCAGCCTCAGCTTCTTCAAAAAGTACTGCAGAAGGTGTCTGCAGTGAGCTACAGATCGTAGTGGGGGGAGGGGAGGCACGGAACTGCAAGAGAAATGAGTTCTATTATCTCAATAGAAAAAAAAATGGGATCTTGGAGATGTAGAAACAGATGAACATCGACATTCAGAGTGAATGCAATTTCCCTGAAAACCTGCAGGGACCAGGGTAAGCAGGAGCTTTGACACTGAGCGAGTTATAACAGTAGCTAATTCATCACGGATCCCCTAGGAGTGCAGGGAGGTGGAGGCAACAGGAAGTGATGGAAAACATCTCTAGAGCTTCGGATGTGTGTGTGTTTGGGGGGGGGGGGGGGAAAAAGGAATCCTTTTCGAAAGGCTCAGAGAGTCTCTCTACTTCTCAGATAACCCAAGGTTTAAACACTCAGTTGAAGTAGAGACAAAACTTTGTAAGGAAACATGTTACAATGAAGTCTGTAGGTGTGTTTCATTAATTCCATCCCAAGAGCCTCTTAAGTGACCTATGGCCATTAACTAGAGGGAAATATCTGTGGCTTGCAGGAATCACTTGACACTAATTCTCAATGGATGCTGCTCATTGGAGATTCATCATGGCACACGTGTCTGTTAGAGTGCCGACCAGATCAAATGAAATAGATGGATCTTAGCGAAGTCTGTCACACAGTTCGCCCAGGGAGACTGCAGACGGACCTACAACCAGACTTATGACCAGTGAGGACAGAAGCTCCAGGTAGATTGCCTGGGGTACCATAGGAAGGAGGTTGTGTGGCCCACAGCACCAAATGGAAGAATCCCCCCAAGACATCCCTCCTCTAACCCTCCTTGCCTAACAAGACGCCACAAGCAGGGCTGCATTTTCATCTGGCACAGAGACTCATGCTCACGCGAGAAGACCTGAATTTCTGGGGGTCAGTTCTGACCATGTAACCTGACACTGGGCAGTGGAGACAGGGCTAGTAGTACCTTCTACCATTGCCTTTCTTTCTTCTAACTCAGGTTTCTCTCTTTTGTTTGTTTGTTACATTATCTACTCTTTATTTACCTTTTAGTAGAAGAAGTTCTGTTCTCTGCAGGGCAATAGAAGACTCAAGTGCAATGGGAATGGATGTATTTAGCGTTCAGTGCCCCTTTGTGAAAAGTGTCTCTTCCTGATTGGTGAGCTCATTGGTCAGAACACCAATCCACTGCAGCTGCGAGGTTCTGTAGCAGGACTTCTTATCAGGCAGAGCTTCCTAGCAGCTAATTCGAGAATAACTTTAACTTGTGTGTATGACGTAATAGTCTAAAAGTGAGCTGAAAGAACAGCAGGCAGAAACATTTTAAGAAAAAAAAAAGGAGATACAGGTCAATCACAAACACTCGGCAAAGTAACAAGAGTAGTCCAAGTGAGAGAAAATACAAAACAAGGGCAATCAAATCCAGGGACTTAAAAACACCCGGGAGATATTGGCTGGCCAACACCCACTGAGGCAGATAGCCTGAGTTCCCTTCAGAGAGGGAGCAGAGAGGAGAGTGCCCCTTGATTGGGACATCCAAATGAAAGGAAAGATAGCAGTGGAAAGGTAACTGTCCAATCAGGCACCTAACAGTCATCCAGAAGGGAGGACCCCGGAAAGCGGAAGCAGTTAAAGAGAGTTCCCAGTCAGAGTTCCTCTGTTCTGAGGACTTCTATGTCACGCGGAGGACATAATTATTATATCACAGGACTAACACTAGCAATGTCTGTTGAAAGCAGTTTACCTTCCAGCTGTTCTCCAGTGTTTTTGCAAATAAGCTTCTCTGTTGTTTCTCCCTCTCCCCATTAGCAATGCGGCCAGCCTGACCCAGGACAAGGGATTTCCGAAGATCTTCAATCTAAGAGACAGTTTGCCAGTGAGCTCAAATACCATTTTACCAATATAAATACATTCCAAGGGGTTACAGGACATCACCAGCAGATACAGCCGGATCCACTTTGATACTCTATCTGGAATGCTGCAGAAATCGTTTCAGTGACTGTTCAATATACTCATTTATATTTAAAGGAGACACATGTGTCCGTTTTATTTCAAAAAGTTGTGTGCGTGTGATGGTTTAAGTGAGAAATGTCCCCCGCCGTCTCACAGATTTGAACACTTGTTCCTCAGCTGGAGGTGGTGTTTGGGGAGGGGGTGCGTCCTTACTGGAGGAAGCACATCCCTGGGAGTGGGATTTGAAAGCTCCTCGCTTCCAGTTCATTCTCTCTGCTTTGTGCTTTCCACTGAAGATGAAATATCTCCGCACCCTGCTCCTGTCTCCACGCCTGCTGCTTGCCTCTGCACCGTCACACTGTAAGCCGAATATCCTCTTGCTTCTACAGGTTGATCCTGTCATAGTATTTCATCAGATAGGAGACAGAAAAAGGAACTAATACAATGTGCTTTCACCATTGATTCTTTGGAATCCTTTTCAGGATTTAGAACCATTTCACATAAAACATGGAGGTGCCGATGTGTTTTAAATGATCTCTGATACTACATGAGAATAAATATAAATTAACAAGCCTTTCTCTTTGAAGTGAATAAATTATCATATTCTCAGAAAGATCTAGTGACAAAAAGTCCCTTAGAGTAAAAATGTGTCGTTGTGTGGATCAGATAGATATAAAAGGCATTTTATTTCTACATGCTATATAATTAAATCGCACATAGATTTATGTGTCTGTATGTGAAAAGATCAAAATATACTTCCTGTTTTTCTGTCTTCCCTAAGCGAAATTAGTGGAGACATCTTCCTGCTTCAATATAAATGTCACTAACTTCTCTCAGACATATTATAATTGGTGTTACTTCCTAATGAAATTCACAATCCTGAGGGAAACTTACATTCAAGGAAAAAATTCCCCATACACTGCAGAGTACTAAGTAAGGACAAACTCCAATCTGACATAATTAATAAGATTGCATGAGAAAAAAATTGTGTCAAAGGTCTAGCAAATAGTTCAGTGTCCTAGGAATTGCATCAGATATCATTTCCAACCTGTCACCAATGTAGTGTGCCACACTTGTAGTGATTGGAGGGGGAAGGGCAGGCTGGAAAGAGCTTAGGTGAGACTTGAAAACTCATGATCACCCTTATAATTGTATTTTGTGATGTAGAGCTGCCAACGTGAATGTTTGCCAACTAAGATGCCATCATTCTTCTTACTAAGGCAAGATATTTATTCTGCTAAGCATGTGCTGCTATTCTGTCTCAGATATCAAGCTTGCAAGGATACTAGCAATATTTCCATAATCACCATTTTATTCGTTTTAACATTATACTCCAGATATTTGTTTTGTTTGCTATAAGTCCTTAGTATGCTCCAAAGCTAATTGGCTCATTCAGTCCGGGAGAGCAGACCCATCCAATTGTAGCCACTGGAGAAGCTGAGACAGGAGGATCCCTCTGTTTGGGATATAGAGTGAGTTCAAAGCTAGCCTGAGCCCTTTAGTGAGATCCTGCCTCAAAATAGAGGGAGAGGATGACTGGGGATAGAGCACTGAAGTGGGACAGTGTTTGCCAAGGATGTGTGAAGAGTTCTGTCTCTAGTGCTGTGGGGGAAAAAAAAAAGGAAAAGAGAAATGTTTAAGGTAAGGTTTTTTCCCTTATAAAACTGTGACCAGCCAGGCGGTGGTGGCGCACACCTTTAATCCCAGCACTTGGGAGGCAGAGGCAGGCGGATTTCTGAGTTCGAGGCCAGCCTGGTCTACAGAGTGAGTTCCAGGACAGCTAAGGCTTCACAGAGAAACCCTGTCTCGAAAAAACCAAAAAAAATAAAAAACAAAACAAAACAAAACAAAACAAAACAAAAAAAAAACAAAAACCAAGCTTTGAGTTTGAGGCTAGCTTGATCTACATAGCAACTAGATATGGATAGCTGGAGCTACACATTTAGACCTTGGCTTTAAAAAAATAAAATAAAATAAAACTGTGTGACCATAATGTAAAAGACCTTTTAAATTGTTTGGATTGATTTTTATTTTTATGTGTACAAATATGTATGTGTGCATGTATGACTATACAACACACGTGCACAGTGCCTGTGGAGGCCAGAAGAGGGCAAATCAACGTCTAAAATGGAGTTACAGATGGCAGCGCACTGCCATGTGGCTGAGTTGTCTGGGAGAGAAGCCAGTGCTCTTACCTGGGAAGCCACCTCGCCGAGCCCCCCCTTTTGCTTTTGACTTTTATTACCTAAGGTTTGTGGGCACAACCATGTAGGTCAGAGAACTCTCTAGAACCAGTTCTCTTTCTACAGTGTGGGTTTGGGGCTCAAGCTCAGGTATTCAGGCTTAGCAGCCAGCCTTCATCCTAGAGCCTTGTGTTCTGTGGCTTCTACCACCCTCTTTAGAAAGAATGACACTGAGCAATGTTTTCATGTGCTCGGACACATGCAGGCTTGCCAGGGTGACTAGAATCTCACCAGATATAAATTTCTACAAAAGGCTCTTGAATAACATGTTGGGTGTCTTTATGTTCCTGCAAACCTAAGAGCACATTTCCAGGAATTATAATGTGGGCTTATTGTGTGAAATATTAGTCATTTTCCTTGGATGAACCTTAGGTTGCTTTCCGCAATCGACTGTTCTGAGCATCACTCATTAGAACATTCCAGAACTCTAGCGTATCTTATAAACATACATGGATTGTGCGGGGTGATATCGTAGATATAAATGAGCTGGGAATAACTGGGTAGCTACTTTATATTTTTGTTAATTATGTGATTGTCCATACTTATATTTAATGAGCAATGACAAAATTTTCAAATAAAAACTCTTTTCATCTACAGGGAAGATCAGAAAAATGTATATTATTGACAGCAATGCAATTTGTATATACAAATACATATAGTGGATACAAATATTGATGAGTACTACTTTCTGAAGAGGAATATACGTTATAACTTTATAACATTTGTAATTCACAAAATTTTGCTACAGTTTTAGACACATGGGAAACTTTCTAAAAAAAATCCACGAGACATCACCTGGATAGTTTTTTCATGCTTACAGAAGATGTTAACATTTAATTTTAAATTATTCTCTGTGAATTTCCTGTTTATCTGTACAACATTTTCTTTTTCTATCTGATTGCCTATTCTCTCATTTGATTTTAGGAACTTTATATAGCCTCATAACTGAATCTTTTGCTCTATGAATTGCATACATACCCTTTCAAACTGCAAGTTTCCCCTATAATAAGATTGTAAACATTTTTTTTCCAGGACAGTTGAAAGATGCATAGTATTAATGCACCTACAATCCATAGATAGTCAGCCTTAGTGAGCAACATGGCTGCCTTTGAAGCCCTCTGTGCACAGATGTAAACACTGCTCTGTTTGTAGGGATATGCCCTCTGATCTATGTTTTTTTTTTTTTTTATTAGATGTTTTCTTTATTTACAATATTTCCTTTCCCAGCTTCCCCTCCTCCCCCAAAAAAAAAACAAAAACTAAAACAAACTCCTGTTCCCTTCCCCCTCCCCCTGCTCACCACCCCACCCCCTTCTGCTTACTGGCCTTGGCATTCCCCTACATTGGGGCACAGAACCTTCACAGGGCCAAGGGCCTCTCCTCCCACTGATGACAGACTTGGCCTTCCTCTGTTATATGCATGCTGCTGGAGCCATGAGTCCCACCATGTGTACTCTTTGATTGGAGTTTTAGTCCCTGGGAGCTCTGAGGGTACTAGTTAGTTCATATTGTTGTTCGTCCTAAGAGGCTGTAAACCCTTCAGCTCCTTGAGCCCTTTCTCTAGCTCCTTCACTGGGGACCCTGTACTCAGTCCAATGGATGGCTGTGAGCCTCTACTTCTGTATTAGTCAGGTACTGTCAGAGCCTCTCAGGAGACAGCTATATCAGGCTCCTGTCATCCAGCACTTGCTGGCATCCACAATAGTGTCTAGATTTGATGACTGAATATGGGAAGGATTCCCAGGTGGAGCCATCTCTGAATTGTCCTTCCTTTAGTCTCTGCTCCATGGTTAGTCTCTACAACTCCTTCTATGGGTATTTTGTTCCCCCTTTTAAGAAGGAATGAAGTATCCACTCTTTGGTCTTCCTTCTTCTTGAGTTTCTTATGGTTTATGGTTTGTACTTTGTGTATTCCAATCTTCTGGGCTAATATTCACTTATCAGAGAATGCATACCATGTGTGTTCTTTTGTGATTGGGTTACCTCACTCAAGATGATATTCTCCAGGTCCATTCATTTTCCCAAGAATTTCATAAATTCATTGTTTTTAATAGCTGAGTAGTACTCCATTGTGTAGATGTGCCACATTTTTTGTATCCATTCCTCTGTTGAGGGACATCTGGGTTGTTTCCAGTTTCTGGCTATTATAAATAAGGCTGCTATGAACATAGTGGAGCATGTGCCCTTATTACATGTTGGAGCATCTTCTGGGTATATGACCAGGAGTGGTATAGCTGGGTCCTCCGGTAGAACTATGTCCAATTTCTGGAGGAACCGCCAAACTGATTTCTGGAGTGGTTGTACCAGCTTGCAGTCCCACCAGCAATGAAGGAGTGCTCCTCTTTCTCCACAACCTCTCCAGCATCTGCTGTCACCTGAGTTTTTTTATCCTAGCCATTCTGACTGGTGTAAGGTGAAATCTCAGGGTTGTTTTGATTTGCATTTCCCTGATGACTAAGGATATTGAACATTTCTTTAGGTGCTTCTCAGCCATTCGGTATTCGTCATTTGAGAATTCTTTGTTTAGCTCTGTACCCCATTTTTAATAGGGTTATTTGTTTCTCTGGAGTCTAACTTCTTGAATTCTTTGTATATATTGGATATTAGCCCTCTATCAGATATAGGATTGGTAAAGATCTTTTCCCAATTTGTTGGTTGCCATTTTGTCCTATTGACAATGTCTTTTGCCTTACAGAAGCTTTACAATCTTATGAGGTCTCATTTGTAGATTCTTGATTTTAGAGCATAAGCTATTAGTGTTCTGTTCAGGAAATTTTCCCC
>JADRCD010219518.1:0-20150 GCA_019843815.1 Montemys delectorum
ATTACAAGAGTCCATTCAGCCACCTAGAAGATCAACTGCCTAAGACTAGAGTGCTCATGTGTTTTCTTCTCCACTACACCCCAGCAGGCTCATGCCTAGTGGGAGCACGTGATCTTTATCGCTGACTTCAATACCATTCATTTAGGCAAAATCTCAATAATGGTAATTCTACAATATGAATTTATATATCTTTTGTTCGTGTAAGATGTAGTTTCCATTTTATTATATAATTCAGTTTCATATTCATCCACAGTGATTTTCAAGCACCAGAACCTTTAAAAAAAGAGCATAATATTTTCAAATGAAATATATAAAATTGAACCTTTCTTTAATTACTGAATGTTCTATCAATAAATTCCTCATGGTTTTAGGATGAAATTTTTCACATTAGTAAATAAAATTCACAAAAATTAAATCTTCTCAAAAGTGAAGCAGGAAACACATGTCTCCATCACCTGGGTAAAAGAGCTGAGGCGTGACACAGTCAAATCAGAGAGCAGAGGCCTGGCTAACACATCCATGTGAGCAGTGTGCTCAGGGCTGACTCACATACCCAGATGCGTGCTCCGCCTGTGGTCCTCTATCTGTCCCTAACATGTCTGGGTTCAGTCACTCAATGCAGCCTGCTGTGTCCACTGAATGCACATGATGGCTCTGCACCAGCCAGACCTGCCACTACCAGGAATTCCACATCAGCTTCACACTTCTTCTGCTCTAACAAGAACAGTCTTAGTCCTCAACTGTCCTACCTCCAGAAGCAGAAGCATCAACGTTTCCCCTTTCAACTACTTAGAAGAAGTAACTCTGCTTACGCAAGCTTGAGGATCAATCCCACCATCCCTGGGTATACGCTCATACTCCAGGCAGGTCAGTCCTCTCTGAGGCTGCTAAGCACCAACTTTGTGACTTGGCAAATACGGCAGCGTGTGCTAAAGGCACGTTCGTTTCCTGTCTCTTCATCCTCCCATCCTCTCTCCAGTCACGGGAAGTCTGCACCTGGCTCCTGGACTTCCTCTGTAAGTGGGATCCTCTAGACACTTGTACTGACAAGAGTTCCTTGTCTGTCACTGATCCACATGCTTACTTCTTAGCACTGATGGACAAGCCATACCTCAGATACTCTCAGAAACTGCTGTCGTATCTGACGTGATTATAGACAGGTAACTGCTTTAAAATAGGTAAGTCTTATTCCCTCTCCTGCCCCAAAGCTAAGCTATACCACAGCACGAGATGTTTCCTGGAGTTTCCAGGAAAGTATTGTAAGGAATTGAACCCTGACCTAGATATAGTACATCATTTCTCAACAAGAGTACAAACTAAAAATTAATAAAGATACAAAGATGCCTTATGGAACGTCTACAACCACCACTGGACACATGATTGTCCTTAAATTTGAATTAATTCCAATTCAGCAGGTATTGTGACGCATGCTTATAATCCCATCCCTTTGGAAGGCTGAGACAGGTGCAACTTGCCTCTGGACCAGCACAGACTTTGAAACAAGAGCTTGTCCCAAGAAACAACAAAAGCAATAATCAATCAGATTAAACTCGCACTTCAGTGTTTCATCCCAGGTACAGAGGACAGATAAACAGCTCTGAGGATCACTTAGCAAGCAAGGTTAGAGGAAGGCTCTATTCCAAATGACTGAGCCAGGATGGAAACAAGGGAACTCCTATTTTCTGTTATGGTATTTCAGAATGCGCAGTCACATGAAGACTACACATAATATTGTTGGAACAAAAGTGTTTGCCAGCTTCAAAATCATCAGTGTGATCACATTAACTAAGCCTGGATGCTTAATCTCACTGCTGGCCCCCACCACCATTGTAAGCTTCGTTTCTTTTTCTTACACACTTAAGTAGCAAACTTACTCACAAGTAAGCATGACCATGTCCACAGACCCTACCACTTTATTCAGTAGCCCCTAACTTTAGTGTAAATTCTGCAGCTATAGAAGCTTTCAGGGCTTGAAGATGCGGGGTGATCGCTACAATTAAGCACATGTCTAGTCCTTCAAGTCAATGTTCTGCTAAATAAGAAATAAGGCATCTACAATACACATACGCATCATCTCCATGGTCAGGTCTAAGCATCTCCCACTTTGCTGCTCACACCTATACCCCAGAGTCTACAGGGCCCTGCACGCTGTTTCCTGGAGAGCTGTCATCTGAAGGGAAAATGTGACAACCTATCCAGTACTCAACACAGGTGACATCAGTAGGCTCACTCTTGCACTACACCTTGGTTGAGTGGTATAACTAACGCTCATGACTTTGAGAGGTCTTAGAAGTTAGAGAAGATGTGTCACAGTATCCACAGTTGACTGTCACTCTCAACACACTGGAAGGATGCTGAAGATACAAAGCTGCCCGGATTTATACATTCTGATGCCTGCATTTTACAGACTAGAGGCATAACTCCCTTCTGTGTATTAAAACATTGACACTATCCATTTTACAGGGGTTACGTGCATAGTTATTGGCCCCTCAAGGACTTAGGGGTAGCAGGGATATTATTCAAATTACTGGAAAGGGAGGAAAAAAGGCAAAGTAAACCTAGGGTGTTCAAAAGAAAACAGCTCGATCAGTTAAATTCAAAGTTACTTAACTGACGAAATTTACATTCACTTGTTAGGACAGCTGGAAGCTCAGCGAGGCTCCATTCCTCAATGAGACTTGGTTCATGTTCACAGGAAGCTGGATCACTTTAGGAAAACTTAGAAATAATTTCTCATATAATTACCCTACACTCTGTAAAATAGCAGCATCAAACCCAAGCATCATTATCAATGTTTTTTCACTTATGAATATTTCTAATACATAACATATAGTGTGTGCAATGGAACGACTAGTTAGCCCTCCAAAAACGAACTGACTATTCAGTGCCATCGGAGGCAGAGCAGGGAAACCTTCATGGAGTCCAGGTCTGACGGAATGCTCTTACGAGTGGAAAGTGGGGCTGTCTATGTTTTACACTCCCTGCAACTTTTACGTTGTTGAGTCTTTGACTATTTACTTAAGCTTTTCACTAGGAAATGTTTTTTTTCTTTTCTTTTTTTCTGTAATGGTACGAACAGAAGCACACTAAAGAATTCAGACAGAAATGCAAAACCATTAACTGTAGGTGTCTATTAAATCAAAATAGCAATTTGGCAAGATGAGAATTTGTAAGTAAACTCTTAGAAGGAAAAGTGGTACTTATAACTAACCAAAGTGCTCTGTAATGCATTTTCAAGGGCACACGAATGCTTCATGTGAGGGGAATATATTTTTATGAATATTACACTCAACTGCTGAAGTAGACACGTGGAGACATTTTGCTTCTAGCAGTTCAGCGTGTGGAAAACTCACAGGTCCAGTGGAGAAAATGGCTGATGTCGTTAAAATCATTGATATCAATATGGTGGAAGAATACCCTGAAAGTTAGGCAATGTTGTCTCTGCGGACCGGGCACCTGTGTTCTGTAGGCGTGCTCGGGCTCCATTCCCGTGTCTGTGGACCGGGCACCTGTGCTCTGTAGGCGTGCTCAGGCTCCATTCCTTTTTGAGGGAGGGAGAATGAGCTTCAACCCAAAACACCAGGCTTTTCAGACCGGGTCTGAAATAAGACGGCATTTTCAGTTCTTTAAGAGCAGCAAAATGCCTTACGATTATTAAAAAATAAGGAATTTTCAGAACGGACATCCATGAATTTGTGCCATTTAAGTTAAGGCCATCAACTGAGAATAAGACAAAGTCAGAAGTCATCTCTATAGTTAGAAACTCGGGTTTCCAGGAGGCCCCCCCAGCAGGCCGCACCCTAAGATCCTCTGCAAATGTGAACAGGACTCACTTGCCAGCAGGAGATAATCTCAGTGACTCCTTCCACTCATTCAGTGTACTCAACAATAGGGCCACACTTCCTACCAACTTGGCACAGGAAGCAGCCTCTCTGTAATTCTGCTTTGCATTGTTTTCATGTAAACCATCATGGCTATCCTTGTCTTGTGTAACTAGGGAAGAGAGGAAACGATCACTCGGATTCCTTTGGAAATGGCGGAGAGTCCATCCTAACCAGTGCCCGCCAAGTTCAGTTACAGCATCCTTCTGCCCCAGCCTCTTCATCTTTAAAATGAGAGAAGGTAATTTTTAATTTCAATTTTCTATTTTTTTGTAGGATTCTCGTTGCCTGGTAAATAATGTAAAAAAACATCTTGAGGAGTTATAAAGTGTTATAATATATACTACTTAAGTAGCAAAACCAAAAAAAAAAAAAAAAAAAAAAAAAAGAAAACTAACCTGGCAAGATGGGGATCACCATAGCCATTTACATCGTAACTCTTGAAAAATTAGCAGAAGATCATCTTAAATCATCTGTATTTACAGCATAAGAAATAGAGTTCAAAGAGGTGACATAAAACAAAATTATTTTCACATACCAGTATAAGTAATTAGCCAGTGTTGAATTCTTACAGGCTCTTGATATCAAGAAGGTACATAGATCTTGCTGAAAAAAAATTAAAAGAAATCCATATCACCATCCGCCATCAACAGGAGGAAAACAATGAGAGCTCCTAAGCTGGATCAGTTTTCGTCTGAAGTTACAGCAGAGATTCTCATCCCTCCCTCCGTCCGTCCATGTCTCCTATCCATCCTACAACCCACCCACACCAAACGGACTCCAACCTCTGGGAGCACAGAGAGGATGTGGAGTTCCCAGCTCTCTTGACCAAGATATCCGACAACTGAGAAAGACTACCTGAAGGTGCTGCCAGCTTGTAGGAGACTTACTTTTCTGAGGCTGCCGAAGAGGGAGGATCATCCCTCAGAGGGATCCCCACCTTTCTGTGAAGGTGTAAATTATCTAAACTCTGAGAGTACCAGCCAGCTTAGAAAAATGTTAGTTTACCAGTCACACACACGCACACACACACACAAATGTCAGAAGGAGATTAAAAATTGTTCAGTCTACAGCTGAACCCCAGGTGGTAAGTAAGGAGGATGAACCTGGCCACGTCACAGCATTCCTCTAAGGCTGCCAAGCTCTCCACCTCAATTACTTGATCAGCTGTAAGAAAAGTCACATGGTGACCTGCAGGCCCTACACCAAGGACCAGCCACTTCGCCCTCAGACTTCAGCTCTTCCACCTTCATGTCCTTAACACACACACAAGAGCTGGTGTTATTTTTTTTTTCCATATAACTACTAGACTAGGAGAACTGTTCCCTTGAAAAATGAGTCTACCTGTCTATATGAATTTAAAACACCTGATTAATACACAATTCTACAGAAACATACATTTCTACATAATTTCTTCTATAATTACAAACACTGCTAACTGCACTAACATTCATTAATATATTAAAATGAACATCCTGTGTCTCCTTAATAGAATATTTGAACTTAGTTTATTTTTAAATTACATCTAAACCCATTTATATGCCCAGAGCACCAATAAAATAAATGGAGCAATAGCCAGCACATTAAGTGAGGGGGAACATCATAACCATGCCCCATAACCCATTACTGAACAAAGTTACAATGGTTGGTTTATTAATCAAACCAAGGTCTTAAAGACCAACACAGAATGTCGACTGACAGCACTTCTACTGAAGTCTTGAAAAGCTTTTTACTCACCTCTAGACTTTCCCCGTCGGAAACTTCCTTTGATTTAGATGCAGGAGGAGGGGAGGCCACCGGAGGAAGAGGGTTGGCTATAATTTGAGAGCTGAAAACAGAAGAGATAACCCAGATGTAAAATTCTATGTGGTCATTTTTATCTGCAAGCAAAGAGCTGCTATTGTCATCCTGATTTTTGTTGTTGTTGTTTGTTCTGTTTGTTTATTTATTTTTTGAGGTGTACCTAACAAGCCCTGGCTGACCTTGACTTGCTTTGTTGACCAGGCTGGCCTCAAACTCAAGAAATCTGCCTGCCTCTGTCTCTCAAATGCTCGGACGAAAGGTGTGTGTCACCACACCAGGTTGCTGTCCAGATTTTTGAGATGAGAGAGAGCAGAGCCACATAAACGAGTATGTAACATAGGAAGAAGGCTGACCTGAGATGGAATCTCAGGTCTTTTAAGTAGGCAGCGGGCAGGAGACTGGACTCTAGTAATCTATGCATGCATATACATACATGTGGTATGTGTGGGGAGAAAGGCAGAAATCAACAATACAAAGGGAAAAGAGGCTAACATGAAAACGGAGACAGTGTTACGTTAAAAATAATCCTCCCTGGATGGCCATACCTATCTATTTCTGCAGAACTGACTCCGGAAGTCGACAAACTTTCGGAGGCTGAAGCTTGACTATCCTTCTTGGTCGGCTCCAAACCGTTCTTTATGTCATCAAAGTTTTCATATTTCAGAGCCTGGACCAGCTGCAGTAAGTACATCAGCAAATCCTAGAAATAAACGAATGAAACGAAACGGGCATTAGAAAATCAAAAGCAGACTGAGTAGAGAGAGACACACTTCTTTCCGGCAGTCAGGAAAACACGTGACTTGTACTTCTTCCATTTGTTGCTTCTGGCACAACATGAAGCTCCTGAGCTGCGGGGTACATCCTTGAGTCTTTATTTATAAAAAGGCCAGGACAGCAAAGACTGCAGAAACAGTCGCAGTCATAAAATAAGTTAAAGAAAGGGAGTGGAGAGTGTGCAGGCCACAGGGAGTGGCCAGTGGGTGGTTTCTGTTAAGTAGGGAGTCTGAACAGCATAACAGGAGAGTGGAGAAGGTAGGAGGGAGGTTGAGATGGCTCCCACAGAAAGAACTAAGGGGTTAAAGAAGGGCCTTGTTAACAGCAGACCATCAAATGCACCCCACGTCTAAGACTTCTAGAGAATAATACACTTCACATTTTCAAAAGAGTTTCTGTCTCCGGACATTCTTTTTGAAACAACTTTTGTCCTTCTTTTCCTTAAAATCCCTCAAAAGCTCAAAAGCTCTAGCACCCGGAGCCCTTCTCTCTCTCCTCCTCCTCACATTATTCTTTGAGATATCCACAGATTCCTCTAAACCCCCCCTGGATCCCACCACCACAGCCATCTAATAACCGCACATCCTTCTTTTCAAACAGGCACACAGGAGCGATGGCTAACCCTCTGGTTAAAGAAAGGGCTTGAAACACCAGTGTCTCAGGCTGAGTCCCTCTGCTGCTTTCTGGCAGTCAGGAAGAGCCTGGAGCTAAACACAAGAAGTCGCTCTTCATCGGAATGTTCTCTAATGTGACTCCTCCAAGTCTGATGTTTGGGAGAGAATGCTGTGTCTCTTTAGAAATGTAGCAATGTGCTCTTTCCTAGCACTATTAAGGAAATGCTTTTAAAAATAACTTTTACGAAGAAGTTTTCCAATGACGGAGAAGACAAAGGCAATGAGGCTTCTCACTGAATTGCCCAGGAGAAGGGAAGTGGGAGCACATCTCTCCTTTAAGTTGTGTATCCTCACTGGACATTTGGTAGTGTACACTCAAACAACACATTTTTTCATTTGTATGGAAATAAATTAATACTAATACTAAGTAAGCCATCTGCTTTCTCATTATGCTGAAAAATAAAAATGTTCCCAAGCATAGAAGACAAAACTTTGAAGTAAAATAAAACAAAAAGCAGGGTGTTAAATAAATAAATAAATAAATAAATCAGATTTCTACCCAAGTCGATGTAATAGAAATTTCCCTAGAGCCAACGGTACGTGTAGTGATCGCCACCTTCCCCAAAGTTTACTCCTTGCTTCAGAAACTAAGGCTGTGTTAGAGGCAGTCTCTGTGCTTGCAGACAGGAGTCACTGTTCACACATGTGCAATTCTGGCTTTACACACTCTGCTGCTGCGCCTGCCTGCACTCTTGCTGTACTCTCAGTGGAGTACAAACAGCTTTGCTCCGGTGTGTCTCAAACACGTTCCTCACTCAATTCTCTTGCAGAACTTCCCCATGTGAACCACAGAAGACCGAATATCAACACTCAAAAACATTCCTAAAGATTAACATGATAGGAACAAGTGGCAAAAGGTGATCTATCAAGAGGCTTTCTTGATTTATGCTTTCCCACTCAGAACACAAGCATACACAAAAGAGCCATTCTGAACATAGTAAAGATTAAATAAAATAACCATTAAACGCACATCAGATGGCAAGATACTAAAAGCATTCCCATAAAAGCTAAAGCAAGGCAGAGCTGGGACATTATTTGTGCTTGGCTGCAATGAGAGGAGAACAATCCAGACTTGAAAAACAGGCATAGCTTTTCTGGTATCACTTTACACCTAGGAGATGTGAGAGCCCAGGAAGTATGCCTAAGAACCAGAAAGAGACACAGTGAGGAGACAAAAAGACTAACAGGCATTTTATCTAATGAATAATAAGAGAAATGTGTGAATACTTTGTAATAGTAACTGTCAGCTATAGTCTAGTCTAAAAACTACATAGAACTTTACAGGAGACTTGAGGATAAAGCCAACAGTGCAGGCAAAAGGCTCAACCTCATAAAGCTATTGTCTCTTACGTTGACTCAAGTTTATGATTCTTGTGAAGGTTTCATAAAACTACAGTTACTCTACACATTGTGGAAAAAAAAATCAATGTCCAAAAGGGCAGTTTTAGTTACCCATCACCAACAGTTTCATTACTCATGTCAATGTGAGGAAGTGCCCAGAACACCAAATGACAGCAGGAACAATGTGTCCACACAGAGGCTAAGGCTACACCTGAACTTCCACAGCTCAGGACTTCACTCGAAGATTCCCTTAAATGCCCTTTCTAATGAACAGGCAATAGACACTAGTGTTTTCTTCAGTTCTGTAAGTCCGTCTAGCAAATCCCGCATCCTAAGGAAGTTAACATGGAAAACCCAACCCAGAGCCAGCTGGTAAAAGAACACCAATTGCTTATCCAATACTAAATGGGCAGGCCTGAAAACATATATACAAAAATATAACATTATACAGACAGAGTGGATGCGCGCGCGCACACACACACATGCATATGTATGTAACAACAATTAATGAAAAATGAGGCCATGAATTTGAAAGAGAGCATGGAGGTGTAAACGGGTGTCAGGGGGTGTCCCCAGTAATCCACTAGAGAGGGGACTGTGATGGAGACACAACTAGTAGTGCAGAAGATGGCCGAAGACAGGTGAATTCTATGGAACCATTCACAATACTAATTAACTATTTTAATCATGTTTCATCTGCTTCTGGAAATTCATGGCATTTCTAATTTAAAATGACCTTTAAGACGTCATTAATAATCGCTGTTCCACTGGTTCCGCACCAATCTACAGGAAGGTTTCACACTGTGTTTTATGTCCCATCGGGCTAGCATAAACTAGTAAGTCATCTTTAAGAACACAGTCGCTCTATAAAACAAGAAAAATTGCCAGATTAGTCCACCTCATGGGGAAGTACTAAGGCAAAGTCTAACAATGCCTGTGTCAACTACTGTCCCTCCTCTGCGGTGCTGGATATCATATGACACTCTGCATAAAGGTCACAGGTGCTGTGGGTACCCAGAGGATGCAAAACCATCTTGGGACATTTTACACGTGTGCACAACTGCCAGCAACTGAAATTTAAGGCAGGCTGTTGGGAGAGAGTTATGGCCATGCACCTCTGTGTTTCAAAGGCTCACAGGCTCTGCAGGGCTACGATTAATGTGGCCTCTTGTACACTGAGTTGGAATGGATCTGAATTACTCCCCTGCTGTGCTGCATTAAAGCATTTTTCACTAGAACCCCTTTCTCCAGACAGGAACAGAAGCGCTGGTGCCAGTGGAAGGCCTGGCAGAGAAGGCCCTCATGTAACAAACTGGAATGCAGTTCTCCTCTCACAGCAGCCCTTGCAGAAATACTTTAAACACTTCTGGAGATCTAACTAGTCTATCTGCAAATATCAATAGTTCTCAATCTGTGGGCCGGGACCCTTTGGGAGTTCAGTGGTCTTTTCACAGGGGCTGCATATCAGATATCCTACATATCAAATATTTACATTACGATTCTTAAAAGCACATTACAATTATGAAGTAGCAACAAAAACATTTTTATGGGTCGGTCACCACAACATGAGGAATTGTAACAAAGGGCTACAGCGTTAGGAAGACTGAGAGCCACTGGTCCCTCTTGAATCTCTCTCACAGCGCTCACATGTAAGAGTCCGTAACCAGTAATTAGTCTTAGACTAGATTCTTTAAATGTATCATGGAACCGTCCGCAGGGGTACCGAACAGTAACATACCTCATCATCGGCCTGCCTCAAGCGGGCCACAGCATAACGCCTCACAGTTGGGTTGGTATAATGAGAGGAGAGCAGCTCCAGGGAATCCTCTACATCCATTGGCTTCCACTTTCCCAGAAGTTCCAGGGCCTGCTTGGCCTCCTGGGGTAGGTCCCAATTAACACACTTCAAGAACTTTGTCAGAGCCTAGTGTCAGAAAAGATTTAACCGTTAGGAACTATACCCTATTGCCAGGTGAAGGAGCTCTGGTAAATGCAGAGGTCTAGTTGGCCTTGACAGAAGAATCCCAATCCTAGAATGGCAGTACAGGACAAAAGAAAACCACAGGAGTTGGGGGGAACCTTCCCTGTAACTTTACATTTGCAGAACATAATAACTTTTTTAAATTTGTTTTTCTGGTTTTAAAATATTGGAGGCCTCAAGACAGGGGAAATGGATGAGGCAAATCCCATACTAACAGTGTGTCACAAGAAACCACAACAAACCAGGGTGAAGTCCCACCACTAGCCTCATGGGTATGTGGTCAGGGTCAGTTCCTTAGCTTTGGTACACACTCTCAGAAAGATGAAACAGACACCAGGAAGTCTCTCTAAAAGCGACTCCTTAGAGAGATATGCAATTAAAACAAAAACAAAATACCAAGACACTCAAAACCAAACAGCAAGAGAGCTAGGTACAGAACCAGCCACAAGCAATCTGCGTGGCAGACAGCAAGATTTTTCTAGAAGCTTACTTCTCGAGCAATGCCACGTCCTCACGTTTGGACATGGCTGCCTGGCAGAAGTCAAGTTCTGAGAGCACAAATAATACACAACTCACTTCAGAGAGGCACACTCCTGTTTTCCTCACACTAAACCTTAAAGCCAGTCTCCTGGCAGCGCCCCAGGCAAAACATAAAGCTCTTTTTATTCTGTTACGAATCTTGTCATCTACAGACTGGCTCTTCAAGAAAGATACCTCTAATCCTTTCAAACTCTTTCAACAAAACTCTACACTCAATTCTTTCAGAAGTGCTGATTCTGCAAGCACGAGGAACTTAGGATGGGAGACGAAAACAAAAGAATCCCTGTGGCTCCATGGCCAGCCAGTCTAGCCAACGGGTGTATTTCAGGCTCACTGAAAGACCCTGGTTCAAAAAATAAGGTGGAGAGCAATCAAGGAAGACACCTGAGTTTGACCTTTGGCCTGCACATGCATGCACACTCAACCCCTGCCCACACAAACGCACGCACGCACGCACAAAGCTGTATGAAGACAGACCACTATCTCCCTCCTTAAAGCAAGCATATGCCACCATTCTATACATAGTGAAACTCTCTCCAAACCCCAAGTCATTACTAGAACCCAACAGAGCTCTTCTACATCCATTCCTAACCACTGGCAATTCTTCCTGAATTTCCCCTTACGCTGATTCTTGAATGCCACACATCCGAAGTTTGAAATGCTATCAAACTTTACCACTTTTGCTTTTCATTATTTCAAACAAATTCTTACAAGTTCAAAGGTGGAAAGTAAACTTGGCACAAATTATTAGGAGTAACTGGCCTAGGGCAGCCCTGCCAGGAAGAGAAGGAAGAGATACAAGCAATATTTATGATATCCTAATGACTAATTACAGTCATTGTACTGACAGATCACATGATATATGTGTCCTATAATGAATCGAAAGACAAAACCAAACAGAAACAAAAATCCCCTCCATATAACTTCTCCTCGACTCTACCCATTGCTGGTAGGAGTACAAACTTGTACAGCCACCATGGAAAGCAGAACAGTGGTCCCTTACAAACCTGGAAAAAGATCTACCTCAAGATGCATATAAACCACTCTGGGCATATACCCAAAGGATTCTACATCCTACTACACAGATGCCTGTTCATCCATGTTCATTGCTATTCTGTTCTTAATAGCTAGAAATCAGAAACTGCCTAGATACCCACCAGCAGAGGAATGGATAAGGAAAATGTGATACATTTCTACAATAAGAGTTTTATTTCTACAAATCGGCTGTTAAAAATAAAATCATGAAATTCACAGATAAATGGATAGAGCCAGATAAAATTATCCTGAGTGAGGTAATCCAGATGCCAAAAAGCAAATATAGTATGTATTCTCTTCTATGTGGATGTTAGGTTTTAAGCCTTTGACAGGTGTGCTACAATCCATACAACCACAGAAGCTGGGTTCAGAGTATGGGATTAGTCGGAGAGACAGCAAGAAGACTAGAATAGGCTGGGGGAGGGGATGGTGGGTAGTGAAGAAGTGAATGTGGGCAGGAGCAACTAATAGTGAGGGTCATTTCGGCGGTCATATGACAACCTACTACAGTAAAAGAACCTATACATATATGTGCATACATACATGTACATGCATGTATGGGAATAAAAGAAATCTAAACGGAAGTCTAAATAATGGAGGAGATAATGCCCAACCAGACAGCTTTCATAACCAAGAGAAACTTCCGAGTGCCAAGGACGGGTTACACCTAGTAGAGTCAAAAGGGATCCGTGGAAGACACTAAACAGCTCAGGCACTTGCCAAAGCTTGGTTGTTTTCCAGCTGAAGACAACACTCATTGGGCTTGGAAAAATCAACTGGTACCTAACTGGAGACTTCAATCCTACTGCCTAGTGTTCATGGTACTGGAAGGTAATTTGCACGCTACCAGAGGAGAAAGATAAAATACCAACGCAGCTCCAAACCCTGCGATCGACACTGCTGACCTGCCTGCATGATACCCTGGTCCAATAGTGACAGGCCTGTGGGAGTAATCAACCACTACCTCTGGATTAAGCTCACTCCATGAGATGAAACCCATGCCTGACACTGCTTGGGTCACCAAGAACCTGAAACTAGATGGGTCATGGGCCTAGAGGAAAACCCAAGTGACTCCTAATGACATTCTATTACAATCAGAGATTAGTGTCTCCCAGTCGATATCAGGCATCATCATCTTCACATGGGCAATGTGAAGAGAGTGAGAATACTCAGCCCTAAACTTGGATGTCTTCATCCAAGCCCCCCTTTTAGGGCTCAGGGAACTATGTGAAAGCGGAGGAAGAAACCCCGTAAGAGCCAGAAGGGGTGGATAACACCAAGGAAATGTAAACGAAAATTCTAAGTACCATATCCTAATAACTAATTCCACAAAACTGTTTCTGGAGCTTGCCTGAGATTAGGAATGAGAAATTCTCCAGGAGCCCATCCCGATGTGAGACACAGACTAGAAGAAGGTCTGTGCGTCAGTGATGACTGCCAACAAACAGCACAGGACCCACGGGCCGCTGCTATGTGATGATTACTCCCACCACTCCAAGGCCAAGTTATATTGGTTTGCTCAAGAACCCTTCCTGCACATTAAAAAAATACTCTTTACTCTCTGCCAGTTACCTAGGACCCTTCTGGTCTGAGAACTGCGGCTTCGTCAGCGTCTTTGAGGACAAGATGCTGTCTCCATGACGCCTGCCACTCAGTCTATCTCACCGGCATACATCTAGATGGGACTGAATTCAGTGGGAAGTGACTACTAAATAAACAATTTGCCTTACGAGCCTTTGCATCTAAGGGAGGCCTCTGTCCTACACTTTGGTGCAGTGCACCCTCACATTAAATTCTCCATCTTCACATGCAGGTGACATGACAGCAGCATTCAAGCCATGGTTTCTGCGACCACATGAACTCTTCACTTAGCAGAGCAGGGTTGTAACTAAGTCATGCTTTGTAGAATATGAATCACAAGCCCCCAGCTGCTCAGGAGGAAGAGCAAGCACTCAAAAGTTGGAGTAACATGAAATCCCCCTTCCTCTTTTCATAGATAGAAAGGATAACAGTTACACTCATCCACGGAGGGTTTCCCAAACCACCAACAAATGAAGCAGAGCAAAGCCTGGAGGGCTAAAGAGGATCCCTACCTTCACTTTTACTTTTCCCTTAGGAAAATAAGCTAACCCAAGCAGAGCGCATCATGAGACTGCAGCACACTGGTTCACTCTCCAGCACGAGATGACACAGTTGCAGGACGCAAATCTTTCCTAATGCCATCTCTGCTCGGCCTCCAGTGTACTCGGAAACCCTGCTGCAAATCTCCTATGTTCTCGTCTCTAGATCGTCACTGAACCCTTCCCTTCTAAAGCGTGAACAGGAGCATCTCGAGGAGGAGCATGTATACTTCCGTGGCTCTGTACTGAATCCTGACCTGTGTGACCGTGATGTACAGTGTGCACTGTGGATTTAAAGGTCCCTAGCAATCATCAACTGTTTAAGAATGCATGGAGTGCACATACATCCATGTAGGTCAAACGGTCATACACATCAAGTAAAATAAATCAATCTATTTTTAAAATAGATCTTTAGCCCTCACTCTAAGATAGAAGACTTCAAGGATAGCAAGAGACATAAATTTCATTATCAAGGAATCATCCCACATCAAATAAAGGAAACTAGAGCTTCAATCCATCAAATGACGGGCCTGCAGTTAGAAAGCCACTCAGTGCTAACAGTTTAGACACAAGAACACGTCTTCAGACTAGAGGCTAGTCCTGGTGATTCATCACGCTTCTCCCTCCAGAAGCCCTAACTCTCCAGTTTCCTTACTAAATGCCCAGTTCTCATCTCACCCCCTTCCTGCTAACCAGCTGCCTCACACTCTACTAGTCCAATTTCCACATTACAAGTCACACTACTCCCTCTCTCCCCATGGTCTGAAGAATTCACAAGCTTTATAGTCAGTATGACTGCATTCCTAATCACCCAGGAGTGGAGAGCCGAAGAGGGTAAGAAAGGACTCAGGTTTATTCTGCACACGCTATGGGACAGGTGCTGAGCTGTCTCATCTAGAATGGTAAGCACTCTCTGTTAGAACAAGAAGAAATGAAGTACACTGCTCTATCCTGTGTGATAGATACAAACTGCACAAGTAGAAACTAAACCCAAATCTGCCTTCAAAACTCATTCAGACATTTTCTAGGAGTCAACATGCAGAAATACGTGTCTCTGTGTATACACCTTTTCCTAGGCTTGTAAACACCAGTGTAGCCAGTACATTGCTGTGTAGCAAGTCTGCTTGACCAAAGCTGCATTTTTAGTGTAATTTTACTTTCCTTTGATCATTAGTAAAAAAGGCGATAAATAAATTTGATGCCTAAACTATTCAAAAAGCTCACCTTTTCTTGATTAGTAAGATAATATCTAAATTTCCAAACAAGATCTTGTTCTTCATATGTGAGCTGCTTGGTTGGTGGGTAACTCACAATAATCTAAAATAAAAGAAAAAGAATGATATTTGTCAAACATACACTTAATACATATTTCTACTTCATATAATATTTCATTTGCTTAATACTTCTATAACACAATTAACACAAGCTGGGAGAAGGCACACAGAGCCAATTAAGGCAAAATATGTGCTTAGGCATCCATTCACAAAGCAACTCATTAGGACATGCAAGGAACAATGAGGCGGCCATGCTCCATATGAACATGATTTCAGAGCTTATAATTCAACTAGACAGTAAAGAAGCCAAAGCCAAAGCGGCAATGCCTTTCACCATAAAATCAGGAGAAACAAAATGAGTCCTCCTCTTGTCACATCAGCACGCATGCGTGCCGGCTTTCTTAAAGAACACTGCATAGCTCATTTCTAAGAACACTAAACTGCGAAAATATTTACAATTTTCTAATTATGTCTCCATAGAGACAGAATTAATTAAAGTCCCAAAACGATTTAAAAACAAAATAAAACAAAACAAAACCATTTTGCAGACAGCATGAAACTGTTGAAACCATGAAGTAACATAATTTAGCAAACTTAGAAATGATGTATGGTACTGGCTGTAGTAAAATGTCCACTGAGCTGTTCTTATACAGTCTGTATGTTCTCTTACATTTAGCTGATCTCTTGTGGTAGCGTTGGGTTTGAGATCGTGGTCAGATGGTCCACTTCTTAAACTCCGAGCAAGCTTGTGGTGTTTGCTCTCCACTAAATTCTCCTTTAAATTATGTAGATATACAGAGAATGTAAACCTTACAACAGGGCAGCTTCGGTAGTCACAAACAGCATTAAGCCACATTAAGATGTCTGATGTCTGATTCACTCTGATGCTTCTTCAGCCCCAAGGACTGAAGTTTCACTACAAAGCCGTGAAACTATGTTGAGTTAAGCCCCAGTAATGGGACATGCATATGACTTCCAGCTTCCTCAGGCTCCCCCACACACAAGCCCTTACATCCTCGAAGGATCATTACTTTCACATCAGCATCTACCTCACCAGACAAAACCTCCCAGCCACCCCCGGCCTATGACATCACTGCACAGCCACAACTGCATCAGTCAGACCATATGTTTAGCATGTCAGCGTTCCTTATAATCATCCACGGAATCTCATCGCCAGTAGCTGAAGAGTACTTCATACAAGTGAGTATGTCTGGATACGTTAAGTATATGCATCACAATTTTAAAGTATATTACACGGGGTTGTGTTCACTCTAGAGAACAGTGCTCTTAAGGCTTTGTAAAGCAGCTTACCATAGACATTTGAGGATCAGGAACTTTCACTAACTCAAAACTTGTGAGAATTGGAGATGATTCGTCACCATCCTAGAATACAGTGCAGGGTTTAAAAAATAAAAAAGGAAGACATTTATCCACATGGTAAATAGACATGTTTAAAATGCTAATAAATTTAAATTCAACTTTTAAAACATCACTGTTTTGTTTATAAATTCTTATGCTCTTTCAATTCCACATTTATTATTTTTTTATTTCTATTACTAATAAAATTTTTGGAAAAATAAGTAGAAAAAATTTCATTATAGTTGTGAAGATATGAAATCTGGAAACAAATAGTTTGTTTTTTATTGTTTGTGGCTACAATTTTTAAACCTTGGTTTACTGTGGCAATGGATAAGAAAACAGTCCAGTCTTGACTTACATCAGTGCAGGAGCTTACCAGCAGGAGCAACTAAAAGACTCAAGTGTGGGTTACATTTCTGGCCAGGGAGAAATTGCAGCCACATGGCATCTCAGGGGACAAAACAAGCCTTCCCAAGGACAAGAGCATGGAGTAATTCTTAACATATGTTAAGAAGTAAAACTGCCTTATCTTGTTGGTATCATCAATCCTGAAGAATGAGCTTTTGTTCTTAATCCAACTTGGTATAATAAATGTCTCTGCCAGATTACTGCAAAAGGCTAATTGTGATCTACACTCATCCCTTGCGACTGTGTACCTAGCACTGCTGTAGGAGGTCTGCTGTCCCCAGAGGCCAGTGCATCCTCAGTTTTAGACACACCGAAACGACTGAGAAAGCACTACAGTAATTGAGTCTTACCAGAAACCACAGAGCCCCACAGCTGCTGTCTAATAGGCTTGCTCGTGGTCACAAGACCAGAAAAGACATTTATCAGTCCAACTGTGGCAGCTAATCTTCACTAAGGCTATCTGTCACAGAGGAGAGGTGACAACAAAGTCCGTTTCCATCAGACTGTGCTGCACTGAGCCAGCAATCCTTACGCTAAGTGGATATATGACAAGGCGGACAGGCAGGCAGGCAAGAGTCCATGCGCAACTACCTACCTTGCAAAATTTTTGAAAATTATTTCAATTTCTATCCTGCTATTACTTCCTCTACTGCGTATGCTGTCTTTCAAAAGGCCCCTCACAATGTTTGAGTATATTACCCAGCTAGCAGTTTCTTCACAAAGAAGCCCCAAGCGAGCAGCACTACGGCTTTAATAAACATGTACGGCACGAAACAGTAATTTTAAAATAGATTGGTGAAAAGTGTGCCCAGTAACCTTTTACTTTCTTTTTGACTGGGGCTTTCTAATAAATGCATACACAATGGTAAATAACCTACATTCCCATCCTTCCCATCTTTCTCATGCATAGCAGGCCGAGTAAGTCAACTGGTCCTAATGTTGCACTAAAGTGAAAACAAACGATGGAGGGACGAAGTAAGAACATAAACTGAGAAGGATCACAGGGTAATGAATGGCAGGGTAAATCCAAATCCTCTCTTGTGAAAATCTTTCAGGTGGCCATCTGCAAAGTGTATAGGCATGAAATCACTGGAGGCAATGTCAGTAAATGATACTGTAAATGAACAAGGGACATCTAAGTAAACTTATTGTATACTACCAGTGCTCATCTCTCATGTTAAATACACAAACTCTGTTCTCATTTGAAATGATTTAAATACTATTTCCATAATCCTGAAAGAAACTCTACTTAGGCGGTTTCAAACGAGTATACATGTACCTTCTAAGTACTCTGCAGCATTGAAAGGAAACGCTTTCAATTTGAATTTAAAGCAAATAATTTGAAATAGAACATTCAGAACACTTAGCTATTCTTCCCATAATGAGTAAACATGAACAATACATAATTGTTACATCAGTACAGTAAAAACATTATTTCAAAACTTTGAATAAACTATATGCAAGCGTGTCAATGTCAGCTTTCATAAGCAAAGACACATATATGCTTCTAACACACTGTGTACAGCTTAAAGAACAGACGGCTGAGCTTTCAAAGTTCTGCCAACAAAACATTATAATTCCCTATTTATTGTGCAAATGGATAACTGTAAATAAAGCTATTACTTTAGTGTCATACTCTCAGATTTTCAGAACAATTTTAATCAGGAGGTCTTTTTTTTTTTGGTTTATAATACATAATTTAATTTTGTGATCTAGTAAACTGAACATTTAATTTTTCCATCTAGTGCCCCATGGAAATAATGAGCCTATGTGTAGTTAAACACTGTGCTGTACTACTTCAGTTCCCCTCAGAAATGATGGATTTCCTAGTCACCTCTTAGGAATCCTGATGGTAGAAAGCCTTAAAGCGCCAACCCATCTGAGTTAACTATTAGAATTCCTTTAACTGAGTACCCTAAAACAATGAATATGAATTATATGATAGAATTTATTGCTGATAGTTCCATAGGCTGTGAAGCTCAATATCACGATGCCAGCAGAGTAGCTAACAAAAATCCATTCCTCATATGGTACCTTTTATGTATATAGTCTTTTTTTTTTAATTAGATACTTTCTTTATTTACATTTCGAATGTTCTCCCTTTTCCTGGCTTCCCCTCTGAAAAACCCCCTGTTCCCTTCCCCCTCCCCCTGCTCATCAACCCATCCTCTCCCACATTCTGGCCCTGGCATTCCTTTACACTGGGGCATAGACCGTCACAAGACCAAGGGCCTCTCCTCCCACTGATGACCTGCTAGGCCATCCTCTGCTACATATGCAGCTGGAGCCATGAGTCCCTCCATGTGTACTCTTTGGTTGGTGATTTAGTCCCTGGGAGATCTGGGAATAATGGTTAGTTCATGTTGTTGTTCCTCCCATGGGTCTGCAAACCCCTTCAGCTCTTTGGGTCTTTCTCTAGCTCTTTTATTGGGGACCCTGTGATCAGTCCAATGGATGGCTGTGAGCATTCACTTCTGTATTTGTCAGGCACTGGCAGAGCCTCTCAGGAAACAGCTATCCCAGGCTCCTGTCAGCAAGCACTTGTTGGCATCCACAATAGTGTCTGGGTGTGGTGATTGTATATGGAATGGATCCCCAGGTGGGGCAGTCTCAAGAAGTTAAGTCTCCAGAGAACCAAATAACCCTATTAAAAATGGGGTAATAGAGCCAAACAAAGAATTCTCAACTGAGGAATACCGAATGGCTGAGCAGTACCTAAAGAAATGTTCAACATCCTTAGTAATCAGGGAAATGCAAATCAGAACAACTCTGAGATTCCACCTCACACCAGTCAGAATGGCAAAGATCAAAAACTCAGGTGACAGCAGAGGCTGGAAAGGTTGTGGAGAAAGAGGAACACTCCTCCAGTGCTGGTGGGAATGCAAGCTGGTACAACCACTCTGGAAATCAGTTTGGCGGTTCCTCCGGAAATTGGACATAGTTCTACCAGAGGACCCAGC